>KK118383.1:47328-118987 GCA_000611955.2 Stegodyphus mimosarum | reverse complement strand
AAAATAAGCAGGAATACAAAATAATTGCATTTAAATGTATTATACTCATCGCTTTATTGTATCCGTAACTAAGATGAATTTATCGCGCACTGAATTTCCACGAATTTCAAGACATTTTCGGAACTTCGCGAATATTAAATACATCTGCAAAATCCCAGTTTTTATTCTTACTATTTAAAATATTTATTTGCATTTCTAGATTGCTATTCCTATTTAAATAAGTTTTAAACTTGTCAAGACGCTTCATTAGTTTTTTTCATTAAAACAAACGTGCAGGAAAACATATATTAATTAATGTCTAAAATTTGTTTCCGTAGAATGTGCTAGAACAACCATTTATTTAAATAAAGATAGTCTAACATGCATCAGCGTTGGTAGCACCGAAAGAGTTCCGTTAATTAATGAACGAAAGGACTAGTTCCAAAACATGTAGTGTAGTTAATGTTAATTTAATATAATGTAGTTACTGAACTAATATATTGTCGTTATTGAACTAATATATTGTAGTTATTGAGCTAATCATTAGTTATTTATTTACAGCTTCGTACGTAACAGACTTAGGATATTGTAAATTTCAGGCGAAATTATACGAAATCTTCCCGATTTAGCCCGCGACCTCCGTCAATCCAATTTAACTGCAATAATAGACATAATTAAATGTTAGTAATAATCCATTTTAACGTTTGATTTATTCCTTATAATGTGGTATATATTAATTGTTAAAAATATTCTGGATAAAACTTTAGAAACTCTGAAACTGTAATGAAATATATCCATTAAGAATATGTCTTTGATTACTAATGCTTTGCTATAAATAGACCACGGTTAAACCATTAAGTTAGGTTTAATAAGGAAGGGAAACAGAACTGAGTGAAAGTGATCTTTATCAATGAAAGCTTTTAGTTAGATAATGAGTCTGCATCAAACTGAAAAGCATTTAAAACGTATCATGCTCAGTAAGCAAATCAATTCAGTTGAACGCCCACATGTAATTCCATTTGCATTTAAAGGTTTTCTAATAGGGATATTCAGATAAAGAGGAAGGACAGAAATTTCTTATTCATATAATTACGGAATTTTCATATTTATTTAAGAACTCAAGAAATCTTTTTAAAATTGTTCAATTCGGTCGATAGTATGACACAAATATAGAAAAGAGCTTTGCGGATAACATTATTCCTAAGTTGGGTTAGCAAACGAAGAAGCAATACGAAAATAAATAAATTAACAGCAAATAATCGAGTAATATGAAAATAAGGGATTGATATGAAGACAAGTTTCGTACTAATTTCTTCAGGGTATGGCTTGGCTCGGCTTATTTGACTATGCACTCTAGGGTTATCTGTCTAAGGGGAGGGTGTTCTTCGTGGAGGATTTTCTAAGGGAAAACAGCTCGCATCCACATTACGCACAAGGAAAACCAAGCAAAGACCCATACAGCCAGCTCCTTTGCCGGTATTTGAACCCAGGTCTAAGTATCACTGTTCAGCGACTTCACCGGTTGGCCTCTGTTCAGATTTTCTTCAATGTGAAACATCAGGAAACCGATTCATCTTCTTCTGTCGTAATGACGGCAATACCAGTTGTTAATTTATTTACCTTCACTTCACACGCAGGCTATTTATATATACTTGTCCTTACATTTTCTCTATTATAACATTAAATTAAAAAAATATTAATTTAATTTTATTATTAATTTTAAAAATGTCGAAATTAAGACACAAACGTATTTTGAATAAAATGACAATGAAAGGATTAACATGGTGGTCTTAGCTGAAATTAGAAATACAGGTTGTGAAATTTTATGTTAAACGTTTTCAAAGTAAAATAGCACATTCAATGCATGTCACGGAACAGGCTTAAGTAATGTAACGCACTCCTTCAGTACGTCTTGGAGATGCCTTCAATGACAATCAAGACATTGTTGCGATCTCCCAGATACACTTATTACGAGGCGACCCAGAGTATCCTGAGTAATATTCACAATCTCCTGGATGAACTGCTTTTCGAAAGCTGCTAATGTCAGGGAGTGCGAATGTAAACTTCAGCCTTCAAATTAACAGACTCTTGCACCGTGCAAGACAGTACAATCCCAGACATCTGTATCTCAAATGGGATTCGAGCCTTCCGAGTTATGAGAAGCTTTCCCTAACCGCAATACCTAAAAATTATGTCATGCTTGAGTTTAATTTTTCGGTAAAATCTGTAGTATGTCAACAGTTTATCTACAGCTGGAATGAGATATCCATGTTGCTTATTATAAACATTCAGTTTAAAACATAAATACGGAACAAAAGAGGAATTTAGATCAAGTGCGTTAAAAAGTACAGAAATAAATAAGGAAAGGAACAAATAAGGTCTAGGAAAAAAAAACCGCCTCTGGTGATAATATGACAAATCTTCGGACACAGTCTTCCTAAAGCGATGCGAGGCAAAATATGCTTAGATTACTGCGAAAGACGGACAATCACCAGATAAAGATCAAGAGCCTACATTTCCTAGAAAGAGCTTGGCAGGAACACTAAAGAACAGCTACATTTTTTCTTGTCCACTCTGTACAAGAGCACATCTAAAAAGCAAAAGTACGCAGCACATATAAATAGCAAAAGTGCCCATCACGTATAAAAAGCAAAACTCCATCCTATACAAGAAACACATATAAAAAGCAGAAATGCATATATGTGTGTGTGTGTGTGTTGCTTTTATTTATGCATGATTATACTTGACAGTCATGGGTGCCTTTTCTAACCTTTTTCTGTATGTATATACATATCATATATACACTCTTTTGCAACCATGTTCTTTTGCAAAAAAATGAAAGCACCAAGAACTTTTGCGATAGTGACGAAATTTGGTATGCAAAAACATCTTGATCGAACAGGCAAATGATCAAAGGTTTAAGGCAAATGAACAGGAATTGCGATCATAGCGCGCATTTCTAGTGCGCAATTTGCAAAGTATAAAACAAGTAACAGATGCGGAAAATTTATCTTTTCTTGTTGCTGGCATTGTAATTCCGTATAGAAGCAACTAAACATGCCATTACGACGCTATCGAAGACCTTACAGACAACTAAACGACTTAGAACATGGTCGCATTGTAGTGCTGCGTGAAGCTGGGTGGTCATACCAAGCAATAGGCCGCTACCTGAAGCGTACAGACACTACTGTGCCTGAAGGCTCTGGAAGGCCAAAGAGCACAAATGCGAGGCAAGATAGGATGATTGTTTGCCAGGCCCGAACCACCCCAACGATTTCATTGCCGGCTATTCAATGCATTATAGCCAAGTCTATACCTCCCGTAGTACCGTTCACCATCTCAAGGCGCTTTTCTGAGGCGCGGTTATGCTCACAAAGGCCTTTAAGACGTTTACCTTTGACCCCACAACATCGGCGGAGTCGTCTGGAGTGATGTCGCAGCCGATCATCATGGCTGCCATCAGACTGAATCGTATGGTGTAGCGATGAATTCCGCTTCACTCTTGAAGCAGATGACCACCGTGTTCATGCTTGGAGAGGACGGGGCCAGCGGTCCCAATCAGCCTTTGTTTTACAAAGGCATGCAGCTACAACCCTTGGTGTGATGGTGTGGTGTGCTATTTCTTATGACAGTAAATCATCTTTAGTCATCCTTCGTACATCTTTAACAGCTCAACGATGTGTTGATACCATCCTGCGGCCGGTTGCATTACTCTTCATCCTGGGGCCATTTTCCAACAAGAGATAATGACAGGCCACATACCACTGGACTGTCTCCGTATGATTGATACTCTTCCTTGGCCAGCAAGGTACCATACCTTTCACCAATCAAGCATGTCTGAGACACGGTAGCCGCCAGATTCGGGCACCATAAAATATCGCAGATCTGGAGCGACAACTGATGAATGCTTAGCAGAATGTGCCGCAAGATCACATTAGGAACTCTACCACTTCTTGCCTCGACGAATTCAAGCATGCATTGCCGCCAGGGACTGTTCGACCAACTACTAATTTGAATACTCAATGAGTGATTGTGAGCCTTGAACAGGTACTATGACCTTGATTTTTTAATCATTTTATTATCTGTGTATGAGCTATACATATATTCAGTTTCATCAAAAACAACCACTTTCTTCATGGTGCTTCGATTTTTTTTTTGAAAAAGAGTGTATCTATAGAGAGAAGAAGCGCTTAAAACTATCAAGTACTAGCATGTATAAATAAAAGCAACGTCGTAATACTGCTATGAGTGCAATTACAAGTATAAACGTTTACCATTATACAATAGACGTTAACCCATTCATAATTTTCGTAATACATTCCGTTAAGTCCTGCGCTTTACTACGCAGAATGAATTTTTCTAAAATTGCTACATACTAGAAATTCTCCCGGTATGCAGTCGGATGACATAGCTGGAACAACTCTGTGAGTGTGTCTGTTTCAAAGTTATAGTAAGCCAAATATTATACATTACAACAAATACACTAATCATTGTCTCTCAGGACAAACTTTGCAAAGGAAGTAGATATTGGATTGCATTTTGTTAAGAAGCAAGAGAAATATTGTATACCGGTGACGAACTCTTTAGAGATCTTGCAAATTAAGGTACGTTTTTTCCCTTCTCGTTACTGGTGCATCACACTCATAGTACCACTGATTCCTTTCGAAGTACTTTTATCTGCAGAGAACCAGAAACCCCTACCCATGCTCCAACATCCAAACAAAAGACAAATATGGTAGCGGAGGTTGCTGGTTTGGTCATCTGCACAGGGTATATCTGGCAGATTATTTGGAAGCCGAGGAAATTAACCAGCTAGCTTGGTCAGGCAAATCGCTAGACTTAAATCCTACAAAACGTGTTTAGAATGCTGTTAGGAGAGCAATTGCAAGTCACCGTATTCTTCCTAAATGCTGCGGGAGTTGTATGTCACAGAGATTAATAAACTGCCTCATTTCAAGTATGAAATGAAATCACGTCGTGAGAAGCGCATAATTTTTATAGGAGACCATATCCGCTATTAACCTCCTTTTTCTCGTTCGATCTTTCAACCTGCTTTTGACCTTCCTGCACCAATGAGCTTTACGCCCGATCCTGCATATCCTACAATATCATACAGATGTTTTACGTTATATCAACCTGTGTCCCTATGAAATTTTATTAAAATTTGTCAGTGTGCATTTCTGGAGATAATCGACTAAATACAAAAATTCTCTTAACATCTGATTGCCAATGTGCTTAACTTTTGACTGCATGGCGGAAAGATCATTCAGCTCGTTAACAAGTATCTCACTTGTAAGGGAACTGAATATAACGCGGAATTTGCACAATTGGCTATCGAAAGAAACTTTCTTTCATTACAGGCGACTTAGGACTTCTAATTACGTTAAAGATCGATGTGCTATCGGAGACAACAACGCCTTTTTACAAGGATTTTGCGTGAATAGCAAAGGAGTTTTCTAATTGGTAAGTGTTCCAAGAGAAAAACATTATTTTTATTGTCTATATTTCGCTTCAAATGTGAATATATACTGTTCTAAAGGATATTCAGAAATATAGGGCATAATCACTGTCTTTAATTCGACTGCATAATAAAAATAATACGCTTTCGTTCGAAACAGCAGATTCGAGCAGTCATTTCAGTAAAACAAGAAATCTGAAAAATATCAGTTCTTGTAAAATGAATTCAAACACATCAGCTTTGGAATATTTTTATTGTAATTCTTAGTAAATATGAAGAATGCAGATTCAAGCGCCTGAAAAGTTATGCAAAGCGTATGTGTATCGTGGTATGTTAAATGTGTTCACGAGTTTCTCACATATTTCATTGACACGAAAGTATAAATAATGTAATTCAACTAAAATATCCCGCATGAATGTAAATATACCATATTCTAGCGTATGTAAGCCTTGATTTTTACTACTATTAAAACAAAATTTTCGAAGCTAAGCAGCGGATAGCCTATCTATCATCTACAATATTTTTTTTTTTCATTTTCGAGGTATACAAGCAGCTAAAATGAGAACCATTACCTATTACCATCCAAATATAACATTCAAGATTCAAATAATTACTAATGTTCTAAGACTGGTATCTCTGCATGCACTATCAATTCCCCACTGTCATGCATTACTAAGCTAGTCATTTGCACAATAAATAGGAAAGTTTGCCACTTAAAAGTTAGTTTCGCAGTTAATTATCGCTTTAAATGAATGGGTAATTGTAGTTATTTCAAGGTTAAACTGATAATAAATTTCTGGCAGCTTTCTAGAACACTTGACAACAAAAAAAAAGGGCAGAGATAATGATAATTTTTTTAAAAAATCTCAACTACAAACTCATAACGCAAGATACTAAGCTGAAAACAATATTTAAACGTTAGCAATTAATTAATCGATGATGAAAATTTTACGAACTTGTCTAGTAATATTGATTAGCTATTATACTTAAATAATTATTTTTTGTTTGTTTTGTTGCAGTCCAGCGCTTCAAAATAAAACTACGCATTATAACCCAGCTTTTAATTAGTTTCTTTACTTATTTCGAAAGAATCTGGGTGTATCTTTAAAAAATGAATATAGAGAATCTCCGGTGGGTGCACAAATCTAATATTTCTAGATTGAATATTATGAATCCGTTTTGCTACATATAGTGATACACAAATTTATTATTATTTAACTAATATTTTTAAATTTTACTTTGACATATTTATTATTATGTACTATGTTAATTAAAATACTGTTTCAGTGCTATCACTTGCAGTTGCAAGAGACGCAGATTTCCGACAAAAACAATAAGATCGGATTCTTTTCCGAATTTTCTTTAGAAAATCCTCCCCGAAGGCTTCCTTCAAGTACCCTTAAGAAACACATCCCTAACTATGCTTTATAAAATTATATTTAAAAACAGTTTTCAGAATTCGTTTAAGAAAATGACAAGTTTAAGAGACAATATGTGAAATCTTCCGATTGCTATCACACTATATGCCTGATAAATTACTTTTTTAAATTAATACAATTAAAACTAACCAGTTATTATGATTTAGGTCGTTACTATTAACGTCTCCCTTCTTTTCCTCACCAAAAATGTAAATTGAGATGAAGAGTATTTAATCTGAGGATTTTGGATTCTAAGACAGAGCATGTTTCTGCCTTCCGAGGCCACTTTGCTTAGTTCTGCCAGCTCTGAAAAGTTTTTAATTTTTCGGCTTTACTTTATTGCTGCCGACTCGTGAATTGTCAAGCCAGTTAGATTTCTTGAGACAGCTTAGATTTAAATTTAGTTGCGTAGTCTTAAACTACTAGACTGCGTTTTAAATTTCAATTTCAAGTTTAGTTAAATCGCCCCAAGTGGTGGTTGATTTTTTTTTTGTGCCAAGAAGTAAATTTATATCCAAGTTTTGTTTTTAACAAAAAGATTGCAAGGCGTATTTTAATTTTATAATAGTTGTATTTAATTTTGAAACTCTTTCCTTTTAATTCTTGTTTCGCACTTACAACTCTCGACCAGAATGAGTTTTTAGAATCACGTTGAATGCAAATGAGTTAGAAGTAGCATTAAAAGGAACTTCAAATTAATTCGAAAGAACGTGCTTAGGAGTCCTTAGTGACGTGTGTTTGCTTTCTGGCTGTTTTGTTCTGGGAACTAATATTACGCTCGGCCGTATTATACGTGCCTGTTAAGAATCGCCGGCTAGGTTAATTTAAGGGCCAATTACATTAGGTATTTGTATCTAGTTTCGGCTAAGTCTATTTAGTTTAGTATTAGATTAGTTTCTCATTTTCTTATCCTCAATTAAAAGCTCGAGTGGAGGCTTTGTTGTAAGCCCGAGAAGAGGCCATCTGTTATTATTTCTTTGAGTGAATAAAAGGGTCATTTAACTCTTCTTAAGTCTCTGTAACTACTACTTGAACTCACCGATAATTCGCTACTTAGTTCACTAGGTTCCTCGACATGGATCTAGACGAAGTATTGAGGAACATTGTAAGGTGTGCTTAAACCTTTTCAAGTCTCAGTTGTTACTACAAACACAGCGATAATTCGCTCTACGTCAGTTCAGAGTCTGAATCTAGTTTATGCTCCTAAAGCAAGTTAAACTCTATAACATAACATAAGAAGAGGATTCGAAGCAAAGTGACAGTTTTTTTTTTTTTTTTACAGTCGTTGTTTACACATGACTTTTAGCAACATCGGCCTAATATCCGAAACCACGGCATATGGAGCAGCGTTATACAGGATGAAATCATTATGTAGCCGAGCTTTCTGAAGCGCATATGATTTAGAATGTTTTTCCCATAAGATCAGTGAAGAAATTTTGAAGTGAACAACAATATGGAATTAAATATTGTGACAAGAATTGAGTAATATTATCAAGAAAGAAGCAGGGGAAAAAATTCAAAAATGTGACGGATATGAATAAAAACACCTGTTTAATGATAAGAATTAAATGATAAGAACTTTATGCAGAAACAGTCAAGTATCATATTACTGGATTTTGCTGCAAGTTTTTCTTTCAGAAATTTTTTGGCATTAACTTAGTATATCACTGTTTAGTTGCTGATGTATGATTATTGATTACTTTCTCGAAAATACAGTTTCTGTTCAAGTCGAATTCACATGGTACGGTTCGTACTTACAATACTCCAAACACAGTGGACAGATTGCAAGCCTTTCCTCTGCCAGTTCTTCAGAAAAATTGAATTTCAAATCTAGGATTACCATATTAAATAAAAGAAAAACAATTTTCTCCTACTAATCTCACAATAAACAACATAATTTGAAAATCTGAATAATTTATTTATTTAGAAATATTTTTTCAATAACTTATCTTACAGAGTTTTATGTTATTAACCAGTTATCTAATATTTTTCTCCTTTACTGTTACTTCTGCTAATTTCGCCAGCCCTAATCAGATTACAAATTACTTAATGTGTATAAGAGCAGACTTCTTGAATTTAAGAGAGAGCTTTAACCGTTGCCGCTGACAATTCCGATACTCGCAGCTTCTAAATTCACTTAATCCGCTTTAGTCTTTGCTATCCAAATTCGCTCTTGTAAGGCAAGAGCCCAAGCTAAAATTGATAAGCGCATTTTTTCTCTTATTTTAACGCTTTATTTTAATTTTGGTTTTGTTAATCGCGCAAGTAGAGGAGACTATTTTGTTAATATGCAGGCTGTGTATATTATTAAGATTAAAGAACTGACAGAAAACTTTCTTTTAAACCTTTTCCTGTGTTTGGTACTATTTCATTGGAAAATACTGTTGTAACAAAGAATTTATCGATGAAATGGCTTACAGAAATTTAAAAGTAATATAAGCCTTTAATTATGTCGAGCTAGAAAATTTATATGCAAAATTTTAGAATGATTGCTGTTTCTTAGTTACGAGATATGTTTTTTTAAATTTCATCACATATACCACCACTATCATTATTTTTCATTATGATAAAATTCTGTGTATCGTTGAACGATTTTTGATGAAAATAGAAAACATTCGTAAAATACTTTATACTTCAAAATTTCTAAAAATTTCAAAACTTCGTACATTCTTCCGTGCTTCATATTTTTCCACATAATTTTGCAACAGAAAAAATAAATATAATAAATTTTACTTCCGAGTTTTAGAATGTTTTGAATGTGAACAGAATGTGCCAGCTCTCGCTTTGAATTTACGGCAAAACATATGAGAGCTGTCTGCCTAATCTCAGAGAGCGCAAATGTGTCCAGAACTTGAAAAATGATCTTTCAAGCAATTTGATCTTAAAATACATGAAAATGTCAGCAAGTACTGGACTAAGAGGGTTGCCCATAACTTTCCTTAACTGACAGCAATAATCTTGCTTCAGGGCTATTTGCTCGTGATGAAGCATGGCTTCGTGGAGGATTTTATGCAGTAAACTGACTAGTATTCGCATTACACATGGAGAAAAACCACGAAATTCAAACCTGCAGCCAGCCCGTTCGCCTAGGTTCAAACCTAAAAATGTCGAACTGCTAGTATTCAGAGATCGCTTCAGTTTGTCCTTTTGACTGTAATAAAGAAGATTTAATTAAGATTTTATCTGTTATCAATTTGACTGATTCAACCACTCAGTTCACTTTTGAAGACTGAATTTGATAATTCCCTTCCTTTTTTGATATTTTAAGTATCAAAATGAATTTTATTTTAAAACTACTGATTACCATAAATAATTTTCCGTCGGTTTGCCTGCCCATGCTAAATCAAGTGACCCTGCTAAGGAAAATAAGATTTTATTTTACATATATATCATCTTCTCAAATGTTTTCCTTCAGAATTTTACGAAGTAAATCATTTGAAATCAGCTGCTATTAACAAAAGATTTTCTTACACATTCACCGATAAAGCCTTCAAGAAACTTTTGTCTGAAAATCAAATAAGACATTCCCCTATTTAGAAATAATCATCATTTCGTCTTTCATTACTTACAAAATCATCCGGATTCTTCAGAAGTTCAACTTTCATGCCATTTTTTCATCTATAAGCAAAATTCCTTGTTCAGTTCTTAAACATTCCATTTTTAATTTTAATTCTTGAGAATTTTAATAGTTTATCTTGTTAATGTTGTTTCTCATGTATAAGCAAAACTACACGAAAGTTAAAATTTCGTGTCAAGGAACACGAACCTTACGGCCGAAAAGGAGAAATAAACAAATCTTTAATGGGTAAGCATAGTTGGTCGTTTAATCACGATTTTGACTTTAGTTCTGTAAAAATTACCCATAGGGCATCTTCAGTTGGGGACTTGGATTTCCTATAAGCTTTTTCCCATCTAAAAGAATTGAACTTGGTTAGTTATTGATATTAAGTCCAATTCAATAATTCTTTAAGTTTTCAGAATTCTAATATTTTATTTCTCTGTTTCATTACTCTTTTCATCGGCAAATATCCCTACATACATGTTCATTCTGCTCTGCTCATTGTTTTAGAATTAAAACGGTTGTCATTCCTCCTACTCCTGAATTTTTGTTTTCTTTTTTTTTTATTTCCTGAAGAGGAAAGTAGGATCTATGTCTGATCGCCCTTGAAGCCGATAGAGTTTTATTCAAAACCTATGTCAAATTAAGGTTGCTTTTAACTCAGTTTAAAAATGTTATAGTTGCGTGTTCCTGCTCAGTTTGAAGCGATCAAATAGTCAACTGTAGATGTTGTTGAGATTTTAAATTGTTTGTCAATACCTCAATAAATGGTATTTGGTTAGGGGAAAGAAGTTCTGAATCCGATATTAAATTGTTGTTACTTTCGCATTAGAACAATGATTATGCTTATTGATTAGCAAAACTTATTACGTGCAAGCTCCTTGTTTCGAAGAAGTAAGATGATGTAACCGTCAGTTATTGTTATCTGTAAAGAAAACATGATAAGGGCAACGCTAATTCATAAATAACAACTCTAAAACCTACGGATAGCATAAAGCAGATGGATCGTGTAAAACGACGGCTTATATAAGTTAGCGTTTACCGTAAAATTAATGGTGTGTAAAAGCATTTGGATGTAGCAGTATTTTTGCTGTTTTAAAACGAAAATGATGCTCGGTCATGAAACTGGTTTGCCATTTTCTTCGGCAGAGGGCTTGCGCATCATTTGAAAGATTTTTTGGTATTCAGAACACAGCGCTTCCCCTCCCCCCAAAAAATGTTATTCTTCAAAAAGAAATATTAAGTTATCCCAAAAGTTTTTTTTTTCATTTTATTAGTAAGAAAACCATGCACAATATTTTATGTTTTATATTTTATTACTGATTTATATGATCCTTTCTGTTCTATTACCTTCCTGCATCTCTCTGAAAGTAGCATAATGCCTTCTTTTCAAACATTTTGTGGTTTGTACAATTTCAGTGGCATTTCTGAATCATTCATTAAACTAAGACTTTTATTACGAAGCTAATTTTTAATGAAACGAATATGCAATAATGACAATGTTTAATAAATAATATGTAAAAGATACGAAGGATGAAGTAAAAGACCCTAGTCAAATGCTAACAACTCGGTTCTAATGGCTTAATGGCTAAAAACATATGCGTCTTGAGCAACATGCGGGTAAACGATGCTTCATCGGTTCGTTAATGATAGTCTTTTTTACTTCCTCATACGAAATAAAAAAGAAGCATCGTAATCGAGAAAAATTTCGGGTATGATATTTCAACGAAAATATCCATTTTGTCCGCTTTCGAATGCAATTTAATGATGTTGTGGGTGATATGTGAACGTGAGGACAGAATAAAGGACTCTTTTTTCCCAACAAAATTATAAAACTGAATTAAAATGGATTCTGAAGAGATTTTTTTTGTGGTGTCTGTGCGTACGTACGTATGTATGTATGCATAACTCAAACACGAGTAGCTTCAGAACGTTGAAATTTTGTTACATAGGACTGCTATAATATGTAGATGTGCTCCTCATATTTTGGTTACAATCGGCCATACTAAAAGTATATATATATATATATATATCCGCTCTGTTACTCGGCTCAGTGAGCTCAGTTTCTTTATTCTTATATGTTTGTAAATTTTGCATTTTTTGCTTTAAAAATGATTGAATTATGTTGTTCTTATCTTCCGTTAAGGTTTTTATGCCTTCAGTTAACCTATATGTTATAATTTCAGAACCATCAACAATTTAAAAGTTGTTTAAGTGCGGCTAAGCCTAATTTCTTTGGCTTTAACGGCCATATTTGTTTACATTTGAAAACTGAGCAGAATAGTGGATTTGTTGCCAGTTTAGAGAAACTAAGCTTCACAACAACAAAGGTAGCGCCTTCTTTTATTATTGCGAAGTATATCATGCTTAATCCATCCTGGAATTTATTGGAGGAAATAAGTGTTTAAGATTTACTTCGTAACTCTTAATATAGATATTTTGAGTTTTTATGTAGTTTTGCCTTGACGCGAAGTGAGATCTGAATTAATTGAATGAGAAATAATGAATCGGCTATGAAAAACTGTTTCTTTTTTTTTTGTTTGTTTAATTTCTTTAATACATCGTTTTAGATTTATTATAATATTTGAATAGAATATGTGGCAATGATTAGATAATTCTTCGGATGATACACAAAATTTTTGTGTATTCTGAGTTACAAAGTCAATGAGATGTAGCGCTGTTAAGTGAACCTAGCGCCAGATTGTCATTATGATAAACAAATATAGTGAATTTTAAAGAGTGCATTTATTGTATTGTGGTTTATGCGCTATCGACGAAGTAGATTTAATTCGATCCAATAAATTTAAATGAAATGCAAAATGCGTATAATTTAATATTCCGTACAAGGAAGTCATGTGGTGTACACATCAGATTTTTTTTTTTATTTTTCGTTTCTTAGTTGCTCTTTCCGTTGCATCCAGTTGAAAATAGTTCTTCACTGAATAAATTACTTCCCCATTTGAAAGCAGTTCATAGTAGCCCTCGCAGTCTCACTAAACTGAAAATAAAATTTTCTTAGGAAGAAAAAGAGTATATCTTACTATTAAAGAACTGCTATTGCTAAACCAAGAGTATTTACGGTTCACATTCAGATAAATGTTTCTACTTTCATTCTCAGTAATTAATCTGTTTGAAAAAGAATGAAATCATGCAGAGCAACATGGATAAAAAGGGTGCTCTCTGTAGAAAATGAAGGGTATGAATATAAAAGGTGTTTGATGTAGCCGAGTTTTATGAGATGACTATATGCAATCGTTCGGCGAATATTTTAAGGCTTCTTCCAATTCAAGAACATGGGGAGTTTCTTCAACCATAGCATGATAACATCTACGTAGGGTGATTCAAAAATATTAGTAACGGAATATGTTTGCAGAAATGTTCATTGCATTGATGTGATAGAGAACGTTGTTCAGCTGTACATCAAAGCGTTTTGTTGGTATAAATTGTCATTCCTCGTACAAATTTTGAGAGGTGAGCATCTTAATATGAAAGCCGAGTTCGCCGATTTGCATTTTTTATGGGGTAGTAGCTCAGATTCTCGAGTATCTCAATTCTCAATTACCTACGATTCCCAAGTCGAGCAGTTATTCCTTTTCCATTGACAGCCCCATTGATAAAATGCATGTCGGTGAACTCCGCTATCGTACAGTAATGCATATCGCTTGAGGGCCGCACGGGGAATGATGATTTACATTTAGTAGAAAGGTTTTACCTACAGCTCAACAGCGCTTTGCACCATCTCGACGCGGCACGTCCACACGCATATTCCACTATAAAAGTCTGCTTGCTTTGGTCTTTTCTACTTGCCTTTTAAGATACTTTTGAATCTCCCTGTATGTATAGTGAATGGGCAGCCGCTGCTATCTTTATCTTCCAGATTAAAATTATCAGCTTGTAGAGACATTAGGTTATTTAGTAGCAGGAGACATGAAAAATATGCAATTCCTTCGCCGGGAATCGAACCACGGACCTCTGAAATACCGGCTCAGTGTGCTGACCATTACACCACGAAGGCACGCTAAGAATGTGGGAGATATACCTTATATACTCCCCTTTTTAAAGGGCGACTAGGGTTTTAGGGGACCTAGTCGCCAAATCCTGGGTGTGGAGATTCATCATCCAGAACCCTTTTAGTTCGGGCGCCAGTGTAGGGACATTAGGTTATTTAGTAGCAGAGACATGAAAAATATGCAATTCCTCCGCCGGGAATCGAACCACGGACCTCTGAAATACCGGCTCAGTGTGCTGACCATTACACCACGAAGGCACGCTAAGAATGTGGGAGATATACCTTATAAACTCAGGAATTCTTAAACTAAGTACAAACTTTGTGATTATTTGTAGCATCATTCCGAGAAACAGTGCAAAATCTCATTAGTAATATAATTTGATTGGCGCTTTTTTTTAAAACAGCGCATTATTAATCGCCACAAATACTAAATTTGATTGTCTGTATTTAAAGGTACGCGAAAGGACATGCACAAATTTTCAACGCAAAAGACATGCATTTTGTGTTAGCTAAACATAGGATGATAAATATTTCTGCAAGTTCGTATAGCTCTTCAAATAGAATACCTGAAGTACAAGATCATAGAAGAAACTTCTAAAACCACCTAATACATTATTTTTTAGGAACGTATGAAATAATTTCAATGTCAAAATCCACATTTGTATAACGTTATGTGGCTACATGTTTCCCAGGTCCAGATATCTTTTTGTATTTTGAAGCGTAGTTCCGCATACACCTGACATTTAAAATTTCGATATCATCTCACTTTAGAAAACTCCTCAAATTTAAAATCTGTAGGTGGAAGAGAAATACGGCAATCTGGATTTCAAAGCTATTCAAAATTCAGGCTTAGGTTGAGGCTTGTTTGATATAAAAGGTTTATTCAGTGTTTGAATATTGCTTGTGACAATCCCGTACCTCAAAAAGTAAAAATATTCTGCATCGCTAAAAATATGTCTTTGAAACAGACGAAAGAAAAAGTAAATAATAATAAAGTAAGTAAGTATTGCGACGTCGATGGTGAACAATATAGACAGGAAAAGATCAAAGTTGAAGTAAGGCGTTCTGATAGCTTTGGAAAAAAGAACTGAATTAATATCACTAACTGAAATGAATAGGATAAAAGCAGAACTCTTTAAAGAATCCAGAAAAATTATTCAAATAAATTTTTCAGTTGATGAATTAGATTTCCTCGAAACCTTTCACATCGATCAAAATCGGTTCACACTGTGCTATCGATTTTATTTGAATCATTTACAAATTATTATTCCAATCCCAGTCAAGGTATCTCGAAATGTACTTAAAAATCTTATTGCTTAAATTCAATTTTTTTTCTATCTAATTCAACAATTTGTGGAACAGCTGTTGCTTCCTTCCTATATTATCACAATTTATTTGAATTTTATTTATCAGTATGACGTATTTCCCGCAAAATGACGAGTAACATTTTTGCATTCTTGAACAGAAGGAACTCAAACTAGACTTTCTAGATTTGCTTTTCTATAAAACCAGTATAAGACTGCTTGCTTATTTTTAAAACATAAAAATGGTACTAAGACAAGAATAAATTAATAGGCTGATCAAGAGCCAAGTATTATCAATATAAAAGGAATCACCTTTTTTTAATTAACTTTCGTATTCTATACACGAATGTGAGAGTTAAAAATTGCTTATTGCAGCAAGTTTTGCAGATCCTCATGAGTTTACAGAATCAAAGACATGCTCTGGCCAACGACTGCAAACGGTTTTATCTCCGCTAGAAGCATTCTTTTCTAAATAACAGACATGATTTTTGTAAATTTCTATGTATCTAAGTTCTTATAAATATTCATGTTTCTAAATTCTTGTAAATATTCATTCTAAATTCTTGTAAATATTTATGTTTATACACTTATAACTTGATCTGTATGTATTTTTATATTGTTATGTATTCGTATATTATTCGTATTATTTATTCGTATATTTAGTGTATTTTGATTTGTGTTTTTATATTTAATTATTGTGCATTTATTTAATACTGAATTTATGGCAGTTTAGTGTGTTTGTATAAATTCATTTCATATCAGATCTTTTAATTATGAATCTGATCTAATTCTAAACCTTCGTATTTGAACTGTAAGAAAGCAGAAAAAAAGTATAATCAAAACCAAACGCTAAAGCCTTCTTAGTTTTGTCCCGAAGTTGGCGTCATGTGGCGTTTTCTCATTAGGAGATATTCTAAAAGTTTCTCGAGAATACCTTTTCGAAGTCGTAGGCACAATTCTGATCAAGATTCCAGAAGTGCTTATTCTCCCGCCTAAAAAATCCTATAAATATGAGGCTGTAAGCAGCTGTCAGTTGTTAAATTTACAATTATAGAACGGTACTGAACTCCTGCTAAGTAGTTATTGCTTTTAACATTAGTATGCCAAAGATTCTGGCGATCTGCAATAATCGCCGCATGTTTAAGAAGAATTTCACCTCTTCTCCGCTTTACTTTTTGGGCTATTTATAAAACTTCAGGTTTTTTTTTTTTTTTATCTGGTCTTGTTATTCAAGAACAAACCTATACAACTTTATGAGAAACAGCTTTGCGAAATATAGCAATGCCAGTTAGAAGCGTAAGGCCAATTTGTCGACTTAATTACGAAATATAGTTTCAAAATTAGATGTTCAAAATCAATGCTTTAGGGACTTAATGAACTCAAGACATGTAACTGATCTTTCAGTTTCATGATCATTTTAATCTTTAAGCACCACAAATTCTGTAAAGAAATGCACTAGGAATTTAGGATACATGAAATAAATTTAAAACTTACATTGATAACTAATATTCAGTTCAATTATATTGATATCTAATCCAGCTGAATGATTAATCGATGAATCAATGAGGATTTAAGAGAAGTCTGCTGTTAATAGGCAACTAATCTCCGCATGGGTTATATTAATGTACATAATATATAATAATGAACTAAAAATCTACCAATATTTCAATGAAGATCGATGCATGTTAAAAGCTACTTGAGCTTTTAATATATGAACTGGAACGATTATTTAGAAAATAATGCCATGTAATTATGTATTGAATGGTGTTGAAATCCACTGGGAGGAAATATTGCTATTGATTCTTGAGCCAGCCAATAAGAAAAGATAAATTTAGGAGCAATGATGAGGAAAATAATGGAGTCGTTATAAATAGCAAGTAAGAAGGGAAGACTACCATGAGAAAGAATTCTTGTAAATGTCATGTAACAGAGAAGTTCAACTCCATTATGTTTCGAAAATCGAGTTTATCATGGTCGACCAACTCTTTATTTGATCTATTCAGTTGGTACATATGTTAAAGGAAATTGTTAAAGGAGAAGTTGCAATGCGTTCAAGCTACTGGTATTAGGTGAAATACTATTTACTACAGAAGCACAGCTTTTCAGAATATTTTAAGTAGCTTAAGTAAATATATGAAGATAATAAGTAAATATTCTTAAGTATTCTTAGGTAAATATATGAAAGTTCTGCATCAAATTATTATCTTAAAACATCTTTCTGCAAAATAACCTTGTTAATAAAGAATTATATTCTTAAATATATTTGATGCGATATTTGAGACATAACTGCATTTAGTATTGTTTGGTAATATCTTATGCTGCATTCCCAAGTGTTCGCAGGTTCTAAATTCCCTTTGTTAGTCTATGAATTAACTTGTTAGTCGGTAAGTGATGAGATTACGGGGTAAAGATTAGCAGATCTAGCTAACTCCTTAATGTTTGTTCTGTCATTATCATATACTGATACATACAGTGTACTCTCGATTATCCGGTCTGATGCCGGAGAAGTTGGTGACGAATAAATGAAAAACACAGACAATCAAAACTGTCAGTTTTCATGAAAATTGTTATGTGTTTAGTTCTTAAAAATCAGTCATTTTATAAGGTATTTCTCCCGCCTTCTTAGCATGCCTTCGTGGTGTAGTGGTCAGCACACTAAGCTCGTATTTTGAGAGGTTCGTTGTTCGAGTCCCGGAGACAGCATTGCTCATTTTTCATGTCTCCTGCTTCGAAATAACCCAACCTTTACTATTTTACTTTGTTTTTGAGAACGTTTAAATATTTTTTGAATTTCACAGCTACTTTTCAAAGAGCTTTTTTATCACTGTATTCGAATCCCCTCTGGTCGACGAAGTCCAATAGCGCTTTAACAGAAGTTATTGCTCTCTTGGGGCTAATGTAATTATTGGTATCTTTATAAGGTATTTCTCCTGCCTTCTTCGCATGCCTTCGTGGTGTAGTGGTCAGCACACTCGACGAGTATTCGAGAGGTCCGTGGTTCGATTGTCGGCGAAGGCGTTGTGCATTTTTCTTTTCTCCTGCTTCCAAATGACCTAAGGATTCTACATCTTGTTCACTTATATTTTCAGTATCACTCTCTGCCTCCTCTGTCCTTGTGACATTTGAAACGCTGCCCGCATCATTTAAGCATTGAAAGTCCTGCTCAATCAATCTTCATCTGACCATTCCTCGATGTTTTCGCAATCATTGCCACGCACGGATAATCGAGAGTACCAAAGCATATACCGCTTTATTGAGCTCGTGGTGTTTCCGGATTGATAATTTAAATTTAAGTTAATAATGCAAAACTCGAATTACGGCTCATGCTCGAAGAATGGCCCTTTTGTATTAAATCTTAATTGGATACACTACAGAAATGGAACCATTTTCCAGCTGTGTTGTGTAAGATAATTAATTGGCCTGCAGCAGTAGTGTTTACATGATAAAATATTACAACAAAGCTTCAATAAACTTTAGGCAGTTTGGACATTTTTTAGAATCCCGTTTGTTTGCTGGTAAGGTCAAGTTAGACAATTCCGACAACATTTTATTCCACGAATTGTCAAAGGTTTCGAGTTTCTGTCTTTTCATGGCTATTTTCAGCACACTAAAAATGCAAAACCCGATGAGAGAGATATCCTGTGATGTAGTACACTTAATTTGATTCGTTTAATTACATTTTTTGAAACCTGAGCCATTGATTTTAATATGAGAATTGAGTCAACTGTTTTCTTTTATCATCACTATGGAATACGGTGATATCGTGACTAAATTTTGGCTCTATGATATTGCTTTAATAGCTAGCAGAATTATATTTTTGTTACTCCAATATTATCTTGTCATCGCTGTTTGTAGTATTATTTTCTTACTCTAATATCTGTAATATCGAAAACACTCTTGAGCATTTCTTTCGTTTACGTCGGAATTCTTCTTAAAACTTTTTACTATCTCTTGTTTTGTGCAAAAAAAGTTTTTTTATTGGGATCATTTTGATAAATATATCCAGGATTCATATACTATAACTGTGTTTCCTTTTTCTTCGCTATGAATGTCTCAAAAAGACATCTGCTTTAGTCTTGCTCTAAAGACGACATTTTTCTAAAAGGATTTCAGTCTTAATGCTAGTTGTCAGAATTTGCAATTTCTTTAAAACAAATCGGTAGTTTATTTAATATATGAAGCATTCTGAGTGACATTATTTTGTAAGCATAAATGCAACATCGACATGAATATCATATTTAACACGCCAAATAGTTAATGAAGGTTCCTGAATGCTTTTTAAAGCTTCTTTTTTATTCTGTGACTTTTATCCTATTCTTCCATTATTGTGTGACAATATCACTCATCATTAAATTTTTATGCCTTAACATATCCTATCTGGCACTTATATTTCGGAAATGCTTAAAAGGGGTTTCGGAAACCCCTATCCCGACAATGTTAAATTGGCCATTTTTTTGTACCTTTTCTCAAAAACTGCTGTAGATGATACACGTTTAAAATTTTTTGTATAATTAAAATACATTTATCTGATTATACTGAAATGAGCTTTTGAAACATTTTGAGTTTTAGAGTAATTTATAGGATTTTGTATTAGGCATAGTGAAATTTAGCACTTCCTCCCAAAACATTGCGAATTTTTTTTTTCTTAATTTATCACAAAAAGCTGATTTCAGTAAATATTAGGAAACATAATAAATAAGCCATAAACAATTTACATACCTGTGAGTAGTAGTTCCTGACAAAAAGTAAATCGAGTCAAAAAAAAACACATTTGGAAAAAAAAACGCATTTTTATGTAAAAATCCTCCTTTATCAAAGCATTCGATGATAAAACTAGATTTTTTACCGCTGTAATTTTTGTAGAGATTAAAGCATGGTATTTTTAGAAAGCTAAAAGTGTAGAGAATTTGAAAATGCATAAATCCCAAATCATTGAAGATTTTTGAAGATTTTTGGCTTCCAACACCCCTTAGGGAATCTAACTAAACACTACAAGTGCAAAATATTTTATTAGCAACAGAGGTGCTATTGCCTCCAAACCAACTTCTTGTCCGAATCACTATTCAAATTGTTGCCATTAAATGCACTTGGAAGCCCGATGTTGAATTTAGAATTTATGTTTTACTTACTTAACTTTGTGAAAATTTAATAAGTGTTTGATTAGCAAATCAGCGTTATGAAAGCGAAAAATAGCAACACTGTTCGACATAAAACATTTTTATCTCTAGCGCTTCAGATTGCTAACATTCGGCAAAAAGTAAAATATTTTTCTTTCAGTTTTAATCAACAAACTCGTTAAAACCAATGTGTTGCCACTGCCTGAAATATAATGCTTTTATTTTCTACTCTCCAGCATATTGCCATTCAGTAGAGTCCGAGACTTAGATTTAATATGAAAGGTATGTACATTTAATATATGAATTTTCAGATTTAATATGAAAGGTTGCTGAGCAGTAAACTAAGCGATTTAAGGCGATAAAAGCAGTTCTTAAGAATACTTTTCCTCCTTTTTAATATGATGGATTTAAATAATCATGCGTTAAAATCATAAGATAGCTCATCAGAAATATTAATTATTTTTATAAAATTACAGCAAGTGGATTCAATGAGATCATTGTATTTTTTCTTTTTTATAACTATTTGAGACCGGTGTCCGCGCAAGCCGTTATTTTTAAAAGAAATAACACTGTGAATATAAAAAAAAATGCACAGCAAAAGTTAATACTGTGTCGGGAATTCTAAAAATAATCTAAAACTAAACTAAACTCGGCGGCACAAACAGCCCACAGAGAGCCATGGCCTACAATGCCCTGTTATCTGCTTTCTAGACCGTGGGCTCTGGGATGCTTGTGCATCTTTGCCTGGACAAGTAGTCAACTTGTCGCAGGACCCCTAGTGTTTAGTCTCCAAGCGAACTCATTTTATCGACTCCATCAAGGGATGAAAGGCTGAGTCAACCCTGCGCAGCCCGAGGATCGAACCTCGGACGTGCGATGTGTTAAAAGGCAATGTTTAAGACAAAAAACGTTTTGTAGGTAACCTCAGTAAATAAACTAAACATTGTTATGATTAACTAAGAAAATATGGAAAAATAGAAAAATGCATGCCAGCACTTTAAACTGTATCGGGAATTCTTAAAGATATGCTGCTTTAAAATTTTTTGTGGTTTTGCTGTTGAACTGTATGTGGAGTAAGTCTGAAGAAAAAACTAGCTAATAAAGCTAGAAGGATAAAAAACGTGTTAGCAGGAGTGAGTCGAAAAGCAGTCTAAATAACCTTTTAAGGTATTTCTCCCGCCTTCTTCGCATGCTTTCGTGGTGTAGCGGTCAGCACGTTCGATGCGTATTCGAGAGGTCCTTGGTAGGAGTTGCGGAGAAGGCGTTGCACATTTCACGTCTCTTAACATCAAATATTCTAATGTCTCTACACTGGCGCCCGAACTAAAAAAAGGTGGTGGGGGATGATTCTCCAGCACCAAGATTTGGCGACTGGGGCCCTTAATCCCCAGTCGCCCTTTAAAAGGGGGAATATATAAGGTATTTCTCCCACCTTCTTCGCATGCCTTCGTGGTGTAGTGGTCAGCACGCTCGATGCGTATTCGAGAAGTCAGTGGTTCGAGTCCCGACGAAGACGTTACTCATTTAACGTCTCTCAGCACCAAAAATTCTAATATCTCCACAACCTGCGGTGCTCAGTGAGAGCATAAAAAATCTTAATACAAACGAAACCCTCTGGTGCGGCGTTAAAATCTGAATCCTTTCAGATTTGATTTCCTCTTTTTTTGGTAAACAATGGAGATCATTTCAGGTTTACTTTCAAGCAAGTTTGTGTAAAATTAAACCACAAACACGAATAAAACCAGCAAATGACAAAAATTTGAGATCAGTGAAATTATATTCTCTTCTAATATCTGAAACATATATATATATATATATATGAAATTGTTTTGTTACAAAAGTGATACAAGGAATGTGAAAAAAGTTTATAAATGAATGAAGAGAGCACCTTGTTTCGTATATTAAAATCTTTTACTTTTATGTATACAAAGCTGTGATGAATGTATAGAAAGCTTAATGATAGAAAATCTTTTAATCTCAATGCACATGTAAAATAGTGCAAGTTACTTCTTAAGATTTCTATTTAGCTGAAGCAGAATGGAATATATCCAAGATAAGAAATATTGCACCTATTAAATAACTTTCCTAAAAGAGAGAAAATCTGCAAAGATTCCAACAGAAGCCGGAGTTATCAGATAACTGGCTTTTAGATGTCGAGAATTTACTGCAATTAATGTCTGACTCTTGACTAAAAGGGGACACATATTAAGAACGCCAGTCACGGCATACCCAAGGATAGCTCTTAGATTGACCACCGAAGGAAAGAGGCCAGACCGTAATTGACTCCGAGCGGAACGGAGAAAGCTCAGGAACGAGATAAATCGACCCACTACTCCTGACAGTTTTACTTGACTCCACATTTATTTTTCGGTGCTTCCTCTCTAAGTAACCCCTGTTCGGTATGCCCTCTCATCATTGCACCATCGCTACTTTATTTGTGTCTATAATCTAAAAAACGTCTTTAGCGGAATATTCCAATGTTTTTTGGTTCGATATGTTGCGCCACCATGCATTTTTTACTCAAGCAGTTTAGCAAAACTACCATTCCATGCGCTTTAGCAAACAGAAATCTTTAACAGTTTTGTCATTTGATGTAACATTCGACATTAAAAATTACGATAATGCTACTGGTTAACATGCTCAATGATTTAAAAGCAACAAATACACTTCTTAATAATTTAAATCTATATTTATTTTTTATTTTTTATTCAAATAATGTAATTTAAAATACGTTTAATACATCCAGGCAATAATGTTTGAAACCATACTGTTATTAACAAAAATTGTTTAGCTAATGCAATATATTACGTAACTCGCTATACGAAAGCACGTGATTTTTTATTTTATTTGATAGTTCTTTTCTACTTAATTTTTTAAATTTAGTTAATGTGTAAACTGGGTTATTGCAAGTTATGGTCGAGTAGAGAAGAGGTCTTCTGTAATACTCTGACATGGACCCCACACATCACATCTGTTATTCAAAAGTTTCGAGTTGCTAAAATCACACTACACCCCTTAATTGCTCGAAACAGTGTACTTTCCATAGACAACAAGTTGTTCATTTACAAAACCGTGTTGCGTCCCATCTTATGTTATGCTTGCCTTGTGTGGGCTTACTCATGCAAAAGCTCCAGAAAAAGACTGCAAAGAGTGCAGAATCTTATACTCAGACAGATAACCAATGCTCCTTGGTATATTCGTAACAGCAAGATACATGAGGAGCTTAAAGTCGAGGAAATTTGTAAATTTTACTGCCGGCTTGCCCGCAAATTCTATGCAAATCTGCCCAATATTGAAAATCCAGTAATTCGTACTTATGACTATAATTTTAATGACAGTAATTGTAAAAGGCCCATGGCCATCTTAAATGTTAACGACTAGTGTACTTGTCAATTTTATCGTACTGTATGTTTTGTATTTAGTATTTATCATGTTTCAGTCTTGCATATGTGTCTCTCGTATCGTTCCATAAGTCTGCACTTCCTTTTCTCTTTATTGTTTTTGTTTTGCTTGTATATGTCTTTTCAGGACTTGCTCTAGGATATTAATAACCACACTAATATTAATAGGGTGAGAAAAAAATCTACATATATGATATTAATGCTTAAACTGACTTGTTCCCCAGGTTAATGAGTATCTTATAATTCAAAACAACCTATCAATTCTACAAGGGGTAGGGCTGTTTTGCCCAGGCACCCTGGTGCTACACCACTCGTAAGACTCAGTAGAGAAGAAGAGAATAAAAAAAGAGCGCCTGTTTTATCAAAGTATCTACAGCAGTATCAGTTGCTAATATGTGACATTGTTGCTAATATGTGTTATTTATACTATGTTTGCATAAAACCAGCCTCTATGGATGTCATGCAATAAGCCACTGTACGGTAAATTGCTGCATCGCTGGCAAACCATTTTCCGGATAATAGCAATTCATGCGCCGCACAAAATCATGCTAATCTCTAGAGGAAATGTCAGGAAAATATGGAAGATGAAGAACAATTTCATTTATTAAAGTGTTGATTTTCTGCATGGCTGAAACTGCCGTATGTGGTCGAGAGTTATCCTGAAACAAAAGGACTCCATGTCTATTTACAATTGCTGGTTTCTTATGTACACTTTGTCACGCAGTTGCCGCATATCTGTACATATCGAACTGCATTTATCATTTCAGCCAATGAAATGAATGAATAATTAAACTAGAGCAGCACTCGGACCAACACACGGTAAACGGTATCTTCCTTCGATACAAAGGTGCTTTTGGAGTCCTCTCTAGAGTGTCTTTCTCTTCTGAAGACTTCGACGAACGGGTATGATTGTTACAAAATATTCACTCCTCGTCCATAAATACAATTTCATTTCAAAATCGTTTCTCTTTACGTTTACCAAGAGAGAACAGCAAATTTCGAAATGTCGTGCTTTGTATTCATCAGCGAGTTTGTGAGATACTCACTTGTCGACCTCCCTCATTTTTCTCCTTGTTGCCAAGTGAAATGGCTAAACCATCTAGGCAATTTTGGAAGCAGTTTGTCTTGGAACAAATTTGATTAAATGCTCTAATTCAATCAAATTAATGGAAAGAGGATGACAACTTAAGCGTTCGTTTTGTAGTAAGAAACAAATAGTAGAATTGCATCATACACATGTGAATATGTCATATGACATATACAATTTGAACGCTTTATTTCATAATTACTGGAAACCCGATGTCATCGGCAATAACACACTACTAATCCCTTTAAGTTTCCCTTGCATAGCATGCCACTGCACTTATCGCATTAGTTTCTTATAACTTATCCCCATGATATCTTGATTATGCATAATACGACGGTGTTTTCTTTCTTTATACAGTTTGAAAACCCTATTTACTATATTAAATGAAGCTTGAAATCAAAGGAACAATTTACTGATTGTAGCCATCTTCACAGATGAGCGGTGTAATAATTTAAGTTTGGGAGACCATTATAGCATTTTCAAAGACGGAAAACTGTGCCGGCGGAAACTGAAACACGGACCTTCTAACTGCTAGCTAGACGCACATGAAAAATAAATCTCGTATGCATAACTACGTGAATGATTATAACTATAGCATTCAGATGACTACCACAATAGCACGTACGTAGAAAAAATGTTGCGTTACGTTTTTTCTTACTTAAAGGACGATTGGAAAAGGCAGGAGACCCAGTAGGATAAATCTAAATTGGGCCGAATTACTTTTCTCCATAGTTTAGTTCGGGCATCTCTGAAGAGACTTAGACATTTTAATGTAGAAAACAGGAAGAATCAGTTATGCCGTCATAGGAAATCGAACCATTGACAATCCAATCGGGGAAATGCGATAATTCTTTATATTATTTTGTATATTTTAAATAAAAAGATGTCAAATCACCAAAACTTTCATAGTCTGAAAGTTTACCTTACACTTTATTTATTACTACTTAATTATTAATTTATCTTTTAAATCGCAATTCCATAGTTACGGACATTTTTTCACGAAAAGCTGAAATGCACTCTTTTTAAAATATCAAATAGCACTGATTCTTACACGAAAGGACATCGAGGCCTCTTTTCACGTGATACTGGTATAAAACATTAATTCGTATTGTAATTTTATATTTTCTAGTAATGAAATCAAATAACAGGTTTTAATTTGAAAAGGACTTGAGGACTTCTGAGTATTAATTCTGGAACTCTTAGGGATCCGCAGCGTACAGTTATGAATCATTGCCCTCTAAAGATAAAGAGAAAATGGTACAAATACATATTTAATTTTTAATATTTATCTGCCTGTGCGTTAAGTATATTTTTTACAGATTTAATATTATTCTGTAGACGGTATTTGATAAATATTATGGCAAATGATTAGTTCAGTAATTTTTATTTTGAGTATTACATATATTTACTTCATATCTTTCGACAAGGTGAGAAATGAGCTTCTGATTTCTTTTGTTGGACGAAACATACACTGGGATTGATATTTATTACTGCTCTGATCTTATTACTACCAAGCCAGTAGGGTCTAAAAATAGCGCCCTTGACATTGCTTCTTATACAGTCTTTCTGGTTGTTACGAGTTTCTGGGGGATAATAACTAGCTTTTCGTGATACTTTATTACATTCATTTTAGTTTCTCTTTGATACTTCTGAAGAAATCTTTGAATAATGTATATGAAAGAAGCGCGCAATTTTTCAG
This sequence comes from Stegodyphus mimosarum, assembly GCA_000611955.2. Lineage (NCBI taxonomy): Eukaryota > Metazoa > Arthropoda > Arachnida > Araneae > Eresidae > Stegodyphus > Stegodyphus mimosarum. Next base: position 91,956 of record KK118383.1, on the reverse strand, counting down.
TGCTAATTTCTGCTTGAAATGATTTACATTTCCTTGAGAGACTTTTCTCGGTGATAATTCTTGTTCTTCTTGTAATCTGTGCCTTGTTTTCCATTTTGCTTTCGACTCGTTATTCTTTTTATCTTCTAATGAATATTCCTTTCTTTATATTTCCTCATTCACAATCCATCATTTTAGTTGTCCATGGTGTCTGAAAACGTTTTGAAAACTAAGAAAATAGCAGTAGTGTAATAAAAACCAAAATTACAACACCATTTCTGATCTAGACCATTTTAAAATAAATTAAACAAGAAAAAGTACACAAAATGTTGATAAATACCAAAGTAAAGTAATTTTATAATATTCATAAACTAAAAATAAAATTTTAAACAGACCGTACTACCCCTCTGAATCTATAAAATACCCACCAGGGGATATTTTCCTTCTGGTTGAGAACCCCGGTTTTAAGAGTTCCAGATTAAAGGTTTAACACCTGCTATCATTAACTAAATAAAATTGATATCTATTTTAGCGAATTAATAAAACAAAACTTTCATAGTGTTAAATAAAATTAAAACCTCAACTCCAAAAAGAATTTATCTTTTGAAATGTTCTACTTTTTTTTATGAAATACATAAAAAAAATGTCAAAATATAAAAAAATGTCAAAATATAAAAAAGTGCATTAGCGTCTGTGAAACGCAATAACAGTTCGAGTCAATTTTTAAAAAGAAATGTACAGATAGGAGATTGAAATTTATATTATATCGCTAGAAAATATCCATTATGCTAAATATCCATTAAATTTCCATTATATTTTATTTTTGATGCTGTCTTGTAGTCGACTTAATACACGAAATCAGAAAAGCATTTGATTTATTCCGTTAATAGCACAAAATAACATTTAGGCTAAAACATTATTAAGAAGTACAGATTAAATTACTTTTCAAATGATTCACTTTTTATGCTGTTAAACAATGAATTTTCATGATGTGCAAGATAAATGAAAATCCTTTTTGACTGGCAACAAATTCAGATTTTTTTTTTTTTGTAACGGATAAAAATTTCAAAGTGAAAATAATAACTTCTCTCTTAAGAATGATTCACGTGTTTTGAAACGCAAATCAAAAGAGAACAGGACCTCTGTAGTACCGAAGGTATTTAGGTATTCTTGAACCTTGTTAACTGTTAAACTCGTTTCCCAGTTTTGTGAAAGTACACTCCAGAGGGGGGCAGTAATAATAACGCAGATTTTTTTGCATAATAATATGTAAAATGTTGAGTGTATCCATCCCTTAAAGGAAAATAAAAAAACCTGTGTCATATTCCTTGAAAATCCATTAAACATTTTTCTAAAACGTTAATATATGTAACTTTAATAAATGTTTAGGACTTGCAGTTACTTTACAGTAAAATATAATGTTGCGTTATTTAAGTAGTATTGTTCCCATTTCTAGATTAGGTTATCTGAATATGGCAAAGCAAACAAGGGCTACCCCGTAGAAACTCATAAATTTTTTTTACGGGGAATTGGCCTAGGGATATCCGTACCGCTCTGCCGGTACCCGTAGGCCAAATCCCCGTAAAAACCCACAAACTGAAACCCGTACAACTGTACCGGTACCCGTAGGTCAAATCCCCGTAAAAACCCATACAATTGTACGAGTAAGCCAAATCCCCATAAAACCCCCCAAACAGAAACCTGTAGAACATATGGGTACTATAAACAAAATCCCTGTAAAAACCCATAGCCAGAAACCAGAATTTTATGCGTATTCATAGGCCAAATCTCCACTAAAAAAATGGATATTCCGTAGGTCTATTCCCCATACAAACCAGTAGACAAAACTTCAGACCTATGCGGATATCCATAAGCCAAATCTCTGTAAAAGCCAGTATATAAAAATCTACAGACTAATACAGGTACCCATTGGCAAAATCACTTCCCAAAACAGTTGACAAAAACCCATAAATAAAAACAATAGAATTATACTATAGTGAGGTATCCATACATAGAACGGGTATCCATACACGGAATCCCTATAAAAAACAATACACAAAAACAGAACTGCAGATCAAATTTCCATAAAAACTAATAATTATAGCATACACCAGCAGAAGTACACAATTAGCAGGTGAAATGTGCAGAGCTAAATAGGGGGAAAGCACACAGAGTAATTTTAAATAAAATTCAATGCGAAGAAACTTAATAAAATTTTATAAATATCTAGAAGCCTACAAGCCCCTCTTTTTCTCTATGCGTATCAGTAACCATAAACATATTATAAAATATTTATATAAATTCTCTTTACAAAATTTTAAATTTCCTTAGTCAAAGTAAAAGTCAGTAGAGACCAACAGAATTCTATGGGTACCAGTAGAAATTTTTACTGGTTTCTTTTGGGCATTTTGAACCCAGTAAGAAAACCCACAGAGACCAACAGAAACCAGTAAAAGTCAACAGAAACCCATAGAATTTTATGGGTACCCATAAAAAATTTTACTGGTTTCTATGAGATTTTTTAGCAGGGTACTGAGGGAACACCTTCCTGGAGGACTCTAAGGAAAACTTGCTCTTGTTCATGTTGCACAAGAAGAACGCCACGAAAATCAATTATGCAGCCAACACCTTCCTCTGTACGCGAATGTGGATTAAACTATTATTATTCAGCGGTTGTAACCTCTCTGTTGTTGGTGGGCATATAATGTAATGTTCTATAACTGTGGTGTAACCATTATTGCGTAATAAAATACGAATTTTCTGCATTATTCTAATTTTTTTGGGGGGGGAGGTGATTGGATTTGTATTTAAAAAACAAGTTGTTCCAAAAGTGTGGGAACAGGGTTTGTTTCCTTAAATACCATAAACATTAATTTAGAAGTCAAACAACAAAAATCAGCGTTATATTTGCAAATTTTCAGAGGACTAGTTTCAATGCTTTTACTGTACAACCAGCCTCAGCTGCCAAAGTGCAAATGAGATAAGATAAGAATGGCTGGACAGGAGTGAAGTTACTGCGCCATCTATTGATGAAACAAGAAAACTAAACTATAATTTCCGTAAAGGCTGAAGGTAAAGACGGATTGGAATTAGAGTCGTTAACTGGAACTGAAAGATTTTTTTTGGATGTGAAACGCTTCTTGGTTGTGGATCCATAATGATATAGAGATTAATGTTAGCCATTGGATCAGGAAACCTTCATTTCATTGATGAAATAATGTATCAAGTAAATAGTTACGAATTCTGAAAGGCAATGTTAAAGAAAATGCTGAAAAACTGGATATAGATGATGGTTTTCACTTTTATAAAGACAACGATCCGAAGCCTAAATCTTAAATGTTAGACTGTGGTTGCATTATAATTATTGACATGGTATGATACACCTCCCCTAGTCTTCAAGCGTAAATGCAACTGAAAATGTATGGTCATATTTGAAAGAAAATTCTTTTTTAATTTATGCCATATCAAATTCCAAGAATTTTAAAAGCTGATTAATCAAAAATTGCTTTTAATTATTATGAAAAATTAGTTCTATTACCAGCAAGATTAAAAATTGCTACAGCAAATAAAGACTTACCAACAAAATATTAAGTTCCATTTAAATAATTCAAATTAATTGCAACAAGAATTATTTCCGATCTGATTTTGAGATTACTGTTCATTGTTTGTTAAACTCTCATTTTTTCAAATATAATGAAGAAATATTTTGCTTTTGAATCTGTATTGACTTTAAAAGAATAACAAAAAAACATAAAATTCTCTTTTTTATTTACTATAAATGAACTTATAAAGTGTAAAATTGTAGGTGCCCGAGTTTTACGTTTTACTTTCACCCTTTGTATATGCGGCAGATATACGTATGTTTGACAAACATGTGGTTAAAAAAAGAAAAGCAGCACTACAAATTAGTGACGAATATTTACATAAACCATGCAAAAACAGCGAAAGAACTCATGCGTAACATTTGTTACGAAGCTAAGCTTTAAATTTGTCCCCAAAAGTCTTGGATTTATGAGGTATAACGTGAATATGAGAGAATTTTCTTCAGAAAGTCCTCTGCAAAGACATTCCTTCCCTTTGGTGGTAGCCTTAGTATAAGACATAATCTAATAATCCAATTATTCTAATCCTTTGTATTTAAACTGATATTAGGCATAAGAAATTCAATAAATAAATTCTCAAATATATTCCCAAATTTTCGTTGATGGTATGGAATTGTTTGCTATCTAACTAATAACAATTTCGGAATATTTTGGGACTAGAAGTTTTCATTCTAAATTAACCGCTTACAAAGACAAATATTTTTTTTTTGTAGAACTCTACAGCACTGAGAATAATTACTACGTCTTCGCCTCTTTTTATTTTTATTACTTATTTCTGCGTCTTATTTTAAGAAATTCTGTAAATGAAAATAAATGTTTAGAATCAGTATTTAATGCAATGAAACTCGCAGCTACTATTACTTGAATGCGTAATATTATTACTTATCCTTTACACCAGATCTTTATATATCTGGGCTTAATAAAGATCATAATCTATCTGATTATACAACAAATTTGGATAAGTGAGTAAATCAAATAACTGAGAGCATTTATTTCCCTTTCATTATATTTTATTTCAACAAAGATTATACCGACAAAAAGTGAAATATCTTTATTTCGTAAAACAAAACACAAGCACATTTTTTCCCGGCCAGATGAATTAATTAGTTAAACTTTTCTTTTGTTGAACAAGAAATTCATTTCGATTTGAACCAAAATAAAGCAATAACATTTATTTTTTGAAAAATAAAGAAATTTTCATTAGCTCACAATTAAAATTAAATAGGCATAGTAATTTTTTACGCTTCGGAGTAATGAAAGAACAATAAGTGTATAAACACGACGTAAGTATTTTTCCTCAAATTCATATAAGCTATTGATTAGCTGGACATTATAAGGCAATCTACATATCTTACACATTCCCCTAAATTAATTTATTAGCTTCTAAAAAATATATTTTGTTAACAATATCAAATTAACGAATGAAAATTTAAAATACTTAATAACCAATAATTTTATTTAGCCTAACTGAAGCTCTGTTAACAGTTATATACTAATAATTAATTTCATTCAGATAATCATCATTAATTATGAATTTGTAAACGCGTCTTTTTTATGAAAATACTGCTGCGTGAGTAAGGGTTCGTAATAAATTGAATGCACACTGGTCCGATGATAGGTAAATAAAATTTATTTTATGAAAATAAACAGTTCAAAGTTCTGGAATTTTCCGCAGAAATACTCGTACAGGAATTCACAGTATCACAGAGTACAATCAATAGTTACGCCTCCCTTCTAGGCTATTGTCCTCTTAAATCGCATTAATCAGAAATGAAGCCAACCGCAACAAAAAATTTTAGAAACACGATTACGCAGACTGAAAGAAGATTATTTTTTATGAGCACGAGTGTAAGCAGTTTTTGCAATCAACAGCAAACTATTTAGACACACAATTTTCGTTTTCTTTTCTCCTACCAAAAAGCAAACACTGGTCATGTTGCAAGGCCTAAATTTTTGTTTACTCGCAAATGAACAAACGGGAGCTCCTTTTACCCGATTTTTCATCTGAACGGGCTTGCTTACTTTCTTTTCTTTTTTGCACATTTTTTCCTCTCACATCTGTTTTCTTTATTTTTTTTTCTATTGTAGTGAAATTCCATAAAGCGATTTTTTTTTTCTCAGAGAGCTTATTTACTTATTTTTTGCGGGGGTGTGATATGTTGCGTATATAATTTCTAACTTCAACCACAAACCTCTAATAACTCTTTTATTCCCGTCATTTTCTCTTATTCTGCTATGCAATTTTTTTCGAAAAATATTCTAATTTATACTTTGCGAAAAGCTAGTGCGTAAAGAATTTACACTTCTCGTCAAACTTAAAGGATAATCTAAGGAAAATTTTTGCTCAGTGACTGGAATTTTTAACCAACGTCTAAAGGTATAATTACTTAATTAATTATCTAAAACTGAACGTAAAACTGCAGAATAGCGCATGAAATATGAAAATTGAGTGACTGATAATAATGTGTTGCAAAGTTGACTCACGTTGGAATTGAGGTACGCAGTGTTTAAAATTAATTTGGTATCTGAGAATGATCAGTATTCATTAGGTATGACTCAAAAACCATCACTTATTTGGATAGTAAAAGTGGCTCTTAACTGGCCGGGGAAGATGTAAATATATATGAAGGTTGCCTAATTCTAAACATTCCTCAAAATGTCCTATAATAACATGGAAAAGCTTTGTAAATTTTGAATCCGTTAGCAGACAGCTTGATCAAGGGCAGCCAAGAAAGATGACTGGATCCGAAGATTGTTTTCTATCATTAGCAGCTCGAAGAACAAATGAAGCGACTAAAAAGCGTTGAATTTAGGCTTTCGGGATGCCACAGGAACAGAATCACCCGTTCTACTGCTGGAGAAAATCTTCATGAGGTTGAGTTTTATGTGCGAAATCTAATAATTTGTGGGCTATCTAATACATCATCTTCAAAAGGGATCCGTTTAAGGTGATGAGGTCCCTATGCTCAGTAGAGCTAAGCTACTCATGTACTGCTTGCTGAAGACTCCAGCTTCAGCTTGAACTGTGATTCTAGACGTGTTTTAGTCTAGAGCAACGGTTCTTAAACCGTGGCTCGTGACCTCACATGGCGTCCCAAAGGCGTAATGTTGCGCTTGCGAAAATTTAATTCAGATACATGAATTCAAAGAAGATCATACTTAACTCCTTCATTATTTTGCACTTCATTATTAACCCAGGAGACTTTTTCCGATGTACTTGAGCAAACTGAGCGCTTGATCCTTCAAGGCGCTGGTACCAAGGTAACTTTCTGAAATTCATGGACAGGATACAGCATAAAATGGGCATCTAACTTCTCCAAGAAGTTGTTCACCGTTGAATTTCCATCGACGGTTGCCAACGATTGGCGACGATTTGCCAACGGCTTCATCGCTGCTCGCATGGTCTGAACGATGTACCCGAATCCTTCTAGGCTGGCAGTTGGCAGTTCGGGATTTTGGGTCGATGCTGCAGGCACATAAAATTCTTCTTGATTTTCGGCCATGATTCTTCTTCCTCGGGTGTCACTGTCCCTGTTCGGGCGCCACTGTAGAACCATTAGGTTATTTGGAAACAGGAGAGATGAAAAATGAGTAGTGCCTTGGCTAGAACTCGAATCACGGACTCTCGAATACGCGTCGAGCGTGCTGACCACTATACCACGAAGGCATGCCAAGAAGGTGGGGGAAATACCTTATAATTTTTAATTTGTTATGCTATATTTTCTGTACAATGCAGTTAAAAATCGTAATACTGTATAATATTAAGCTATATATTATATTTATGTATTGCAATATACCTCTAAACGCGTGAAAATTGAAGTATCACTTTGCAGTTTCAACATATAAGTTATTTCAGAAGAAACATAGGCCGGAAACGCATAGTACGTAAGCTAGACTAAAAGGGTGTGCGTAGAAAAAGGTCGGTGCAGCTGCAACTAGTGTAGTGATAGCACTTTTCAGTATAGTCAGATGTATCTCTTTCACCACACAAATAGGTACATAGCAAGAACAACGCAATATTGTATTTTATTGTCTTGTTCAACTAATATTCGTATTTATTTGAATAATTATTATAAGATGTTATTTTATTTATAATTAAGGATAAAGACATTTTTAGCCATTTATAAGTGGTTGAAATAGAGTAACAGTGGTAATAACACAGACGGCAATTAAGCAAGATCTAGTAATTAGAATGAGACACCTAAGATGTGAAAAAGAAAATATTGTTGCGTGCGTACGGGTTCGTTATGTATTGAATGCACAAGTCGTTAAAAAGTTAACAAAAATTTATTCTTTCCACAAGTAATAAATCAAAATGCTGAAGTATTTCTTCAGAGATATTAGTACAAGATCACAATATCTCTAACATTAAACAGAATTCACTGTAAAAATAGATAAACTAATTCTAACTCGCAGCGAAATCGCTACAGTCCATCACAGCATTAAGTAAACGAACAGCAGTTCGCTTTAAACAGCTACAACTACAACAACAACTGAGATGAGGTGTTTCAATTCGGCTTTTATAAGCTTTTTAATTATCACTAGAACGATCTCGATTTTTCTGGATGGCAATAGTAATTACGAGATATTTATTTTTAAATATTAAATGCACGCGCTCTTTTATTTTCATTTTTCCGATGTAGCTTTCTCTTCAAAAATCGTCTGCATTGCACGGAAAATAAAGCAATTTTAATTACAGTTCTAAATAAATAGCCAAATAAATATGAATCCGTAACAATATTATGAGACATTTGTTTTTCTTTTGGGTTTGCTTTCAACAACCATGGTGGTAATGAACAACTTCTTTGTTAAATTTGAAACAACATTTTGGCTATCGAAAGAATGAAACCAAAATTAAAAAGACATCTTGAATCCAAGCATCCTTCATACGTCAATAAACCGAAAGAATATTTCAAACGACTGTTCAGTCTTCAAGCAAAGGAAAATAATATTGTTGCGTTTTACGGGTTCGTGGATTTGAGAGTATCCGATGAAAACACGATGCAGAACAATAAAAAGCACAATTTATTTACAGGAATCACTATTTACAGCACAGTTCCAAAATTACCATTAAAAGCGTCGAAAATCTACAATAAATACGCTGAAACAATCAGCAACACAGCTTCAGGCTGTAACTGTAAAGGTAGCTTCACGGCAACACTTAACTTATAATAAAACACCGTGGAACAATCACCAATACACTGTCAAGCTATACTGTAAAGATAGCTTCACGGCAAAGCACTATCTCGATTGCTTTCCGTTCACCAAAACTCTCGCGTAGCAGCTATTCTCACAACTAATCACACTGCTCGCAACACTTCACAATCTCAACAATCTACTCGCAACTAACTACTAACTAACTGCTCTCAGAAACGCAAGGGTTTATATAGCTTTTCTTTAAGTTCCACACGTTTCGAGAAATATCTCGACAGGAAGTTATTCTAGAAGCTTCCCGATTGGACCATGGGATATCGCCGATTTGGTCGCCAAATGGGCGATAAAGTCGCCAATCTGGCAACCCTACCGTACATTATTTTATGGCAACCCTAGTGCTATGCCGGAAAGCTTACATACAGGCGCAACCGCCGAATTTTTCGTAACAATATTATGAAAACTTTATAAGTGCTATCGAAAAATATTTACTCACATCAAATGAAGTTTTATATCTGATTGCTAAAAATAAAAAGCTATATATTATTGAAGAGTAATTGTTAAGGTTAATTGACTGTTTTTTAAATAAAGTCACAAAAAACTAAAATACATAGTGAGGCATTTGATTTCTGCTCCTAATTTTACGTATTTAAAGCCTAGAATTGAAAATTCCCTATTTGCTTCTGTGAAAAATGATCTGTGTCGATAATGAAAAAGCAAGTACTGGTTAATTTTCAATTAATTCAATTAATATAACTGGTTAATTATCGAAGAGCAGCAGATGCATTTAAAGTCCAGCATTGAGTGCATCATCAAACATCATATTCAGTTCTCTTTTTACTATAGATGTTCCAAAGCTTTTAAAAATGCATGAATAATCAAAATAATTCAAGTCTTTAATGCTTTCACTGGAAGAAAAATAAAATTTTAATTACATTAGCAACAACAACAACAAAAAAGGGAATCTACAAAACGTGTAAAACTGAGCATACCAAATAAAGTAATTGCGAGAAGGGACAAAATTGCAATTAGAATTGAAGCAATAAATAAATACCAGATTAGAATATGTTTTGGGGTTTAAACCGTATTTTTTAATTGCTAATTAGTAAATGAACCAAGACTTTGCCGAAAGAATTTGAGAAGATCCCATAAAATGATTTTTCTAAAATCTAAAGAAAAAAAAATATGCAGCGCCATTATGTTGCTCGGGGGGGGAGGTAAGAGGAAAAGTAAAAAAGGTAAATTATTTGAAGACTTTGGAAAAATGAGAATTCAAATCGAAATCATTAGATAAAACGAGAAAACCTTTCTTCTCTACCTCAGGCCCATAGGAAAAGCTTCAAAAAATCTTAATTTGCTAATTGAATACGTTTTTGCAGAATTAAATTGGAATACGCGATTCACAGATAAAAAAACTCATACAATGATTCTACCCCTCACCTCGCCCAACATAAATTCCGTATTTCTTAATGAGAGAATTTAAATTTATCCCGATTAGACCAATATTTAATAAAATAAATTGGCATGGAATATTTTGTATTATTTGGAAATTTTTTTTCAAAATTGCGGTCTTCAAGAGAAAGGATTATGTAATTTTAATAGGCAGAAAATATTGGAAAATAAAATTTGTGCAAAATATACCACTTTTTTATTAATAAGAAAGGAGAGGGGAATAACTGAAGATTTTCACTAAACCGCTTAAAATAAAGGAATAAATTATATCAGTCTTAAATATACATAAAATAAGATATGATTCCTCTTTTGCTTTTGAAATCATACCACGGTAATATCCCATTTAGCACTGAGAATATGCTACTAAGAAACAAAATTTCATTAAAGAAAAGAGATTTAAATGGTTTCATTTTTACTGCATGGGCATTAGGAATCTCGAGACCAGGAATAGCAGATTTACTTTAATTTTGCTTTACTCTTCCTACTAAATTATTATTCTACATCAAATTAATTTGTCTATTAAATTAAGTTCATCGATGAACTTTTCAGAGGTGCAAATTGGAGTTAATAAAAGTATTCACTACAATTAAGTAATATAAATTTTTATAATATTTTCATTCACTGATTTCATCTTTTAATAGTTCCTTATAAGAATTTTTAGAACAAAGCAATTTTTTTAATTGCAAAATACATAAATGTTTCCCTTTAGGGTGTAAATAATTTTTACTTTTCCCTCTGCATTCGAGTTAGCTTTTTACTATGTATCATGACATGAAATTTGTGCTAAAGACTATCGTGCATGATGATAGTTGAAAACCATTAAATAAATGAAATCATTCGATAATAATTGAGTTGATATATATATATATGAATAATTTAACGGCAAGTATTACCGATTCTTCTGCAGGTTCTGATTCTGTTGTCCAGATTGAACCAAATAATAGGATGCCAGATGTTCAGAATAGAATATCGATGCACTGTGAGAGGAATTTATAAATCTTCGAATTCCACCAAAGAGAGATCACGGCTCAATTGCAGTTCATCCCTCGCTGTCTTTTTATCAAATTCCTACCATTAGCTACCACTCTCCCTATATCTTGTTCAAATTTTCAATCGTTAATAAAATACTTTGTATTCATCCACTCAAGTTCAAATGCATTTTTTAAAATTTGCAGTGGATGACACTTGATGCTAATACATTTTTTTCACATATTAAAGTTAATTAAACTTTAAAATTTCATGTATTAAGACTTACAAATAATGACCGTTTATTAGGAATTCTCACGTGCTGTAAACTGTGATAAATGGGATTGTAATATTTAACGAAACTAAGTGGCAACAGTAAGAGAGAGTTCTAAAGATTTTTAAAGAGTATGGATTTAAAGAATTGTAGTTTTATAAACACCCTTATAACGTCCAAAAACAAATTGCGGAATTTAAAGCCAAAAACGAAGCAAAGAAAAACCCACAATTTAAGTTTGAAAATAAAGATTTCCCGTCTCTACCAGGATATAACTCGCAGGAAATACCTAAAGCCGCCCCAGCCTGAAACAAACCAGTGACAAATGAAAACACTAATGATAAAGCCAAGACCAGCGAATTAGTTTCTTCGATTGAATTAAAGTACAAATTATGCAAGTTAAAGAAACGTTTGTTACTTTAATGCCAAAAGAATCTGGCAGCAACATCATGAACTCACTAATTCCTTAAATCAGCAGAATATTGACATTATGCTCATTGATGAGACTCATCTACGGCCGTACGATAGGTTCAGAATTCATGAATATCAAACTGTTAGAGAAAACAGACAGCATAATAGAGGAGGCGGAAACGCAATTCTTATCAAAAATCATCTCAAAGCTATGAAATTTAATCTTATACCTTCCTGCTCAATAGAAAATGTTGCAGGGGATTTAGCGAACCCTACTTATTTATCTCTGTTTACAATTCTCCCTCAAGCATCTTAAACTCTAGTGACCTAGATTGTCTCACTTCTTCAAATTATCCTACCATAATTACAGGGAACTTAAATGTAAAACATCTTACCTGGAATTGCAGAGCTACAAATAGAAATGGAAATACTTAAAACAACTTTATCATTAACAACATTATACCCATAATGGACTAGGATACATTTTAGATATTGTTCTAATGAAGAATCTACCAAATATTCTTAATCTTGAAATTGTAAATGATTTATCCTCAAACCACCTCCCCATCATCTTTGATTTTGATGTACCAAAAGCGAGTACTAAAATCAACTGGGAGCTGTATACCAACGACCTTAATAACGTTACGAGCGACGCTACTTACCAGCACTGCTATGATAATGAAAATTAAATTATTAAGCTAAATTACAGAATGTTATCAAAAGCTCCACTTACTCTTGCAAGCAGAAAAACCCTTAGAGTCTCTTTTACAACATCAAAACACTCATACAAGAGAGAAATCGCTGTAGAAAGAAATGGAAAATCACCTGTGATCCCAAACAAAAAAGACATGTTAACAGGAAAATTAAAGAAGAAATATCTAATCATCGCTCTAAAATTTGGAATAACTTACTCGAAAATATTAATATACTACCGAATACAGTCTGGAAAATAGTTAAGTCCTTAAAAAATCCTTCATCCAATCAAATTCACCCGATTTGTCCCATGGAGCAAATGCCCCATTTAGAAAATGAGATTGCTGAAATTCATGCTGAAGAACTTGGAAATGTTTTCGAAAAGCACAGTGAAAATAATTCAGAACTTGAAGCAGAAGTTAACCACTCTCTACTCATTATTCCTCATAGGAGCAATACCGATTTTATATCACCTGCCTCGCCTAACGCAGACAAGAACATAATTAAACACCTTAAGAAACGTAAAGCAAAGGGGATGACCGCATCTCAAATCAAGCTCTCCAAGCATTACCAAATAGATGTATCGTACTCATCACTAATATTTTTAACGCGTGCATCCTACTTTGTTATTTCCCTTCCCAATGGAAGCATTCTATTATAAGCAATATTCTAAAACCTGGAAAAGATCTCAAATCAGTAAAAAACTACAGACCCATTAGCCTTTTACTGGCATTGGGAAAAATATTTGAAAAAGTTCTCAGTGTTCGTCTAACCAGTCATCTGGAGAGACTGGATCATTCGACATAAATCAGTTCGAGTTCAGGAAGGTGTACTGTACAACCCATCAAGTATTAAATCTAATTGAATTTATTCCACAGGAATTTAGAAAAACGAATGGAGTAGCCGCATGATACCTCGATTTTGAAAAAGCCTTTGATCGAGTGTGGCATGACGATTTGCTACACGAGCTCTCAACATTTCTGTTGCCTAACAGCTTTGTAAAACTCACACACTCCTACCTTAAGCGACGTATGTTTCAAGTTAGATGTGGAGATGCTCTTTCATCAAAAAAAACTAAATTCAGCGGCGTACCGCAAAGCTGGGTTTTAGGCCCAAAATATTTCAATGTATTCATAAATGACAAGCCATTTCCTTTTTATTCGAAGTATGCGGATGATACTGTAATTATGACAAGTTCAAGGAATCCCCAAAATGCGCTTGATAAATTTCAATTTCAAGTTAATATCATTCAAAAATATTGCTAGGAATGGAAGATAAATTTAAATTCTGCAAAATGCTGCGTAGTTTTACAACGTCGTTATAGGAAATATTACCCAGTTAACTACAGCATCCGAATTAATGACTCACTGGTCCCTGTGGCTGATTTTTACAAGTATTTAGGAGTGCATGTTGACAAATGCCTAAATTTCAAGGAACATATTCAATATGTGACAAATAAAGCTAATACCGCCTTTATGGCGCTCTATTCAATATTGGGAAGGAAATCGAAGCTAAATCTCCAAATTAAAAGAACACTCTATATTACCTTAATCCCGCCAGTTATCTTATATGCAGTTCCCGCCTGGTTACAGCCAACAAAACTGATAGACGGAAAATTAACGTCCTTCAAAATAAAATCCTAAGAAGTATTGTGAACGCTCCACGGTTCATCCGCAACTCCCAAATTCATAACCACCTGGATATTAACCCAATTCATGATCAGATCCTTATTAGTGCCCACAATTTCTTCGAGAAGATGAAAAACCCTTCTTATGAAGCAATCAGAAACCTAACAAACTACGATCCTGCAGAAGAACATGTAGCACATGTAGTAATTTAACAAGTCTTCAATAGCAAAAGTAGCAAGTTTCAAGTTCTTCAACAGCAAGTTTAAAATTAACAAGTCTTCAATAGCGTATCATAGTTGGAAATTTAATCATAATTTTGACTTTGGATCTGCAAAAATTATCCAAAAAGCTTCTTCCGTTGGTGAATTGGATTTTCTTCAGGCTTTTCATATTCACAAAGATTTAGCAAGTTTAGTGAACGATTTTAAGTCTAATCCAGTCCTTCCTAGCGCTTTTATTATTCCATTAACATAATTCTTGATGATTATTTTTGCCGACAGATGGCGTTGCCTCCTCGCGCGTGGTTCTACCCTAGAGTATAAAAAGCCGTTACTGAGGTTTCTTTCCCTTTCTAGATATTTTGTTCTCCTGATGAGGAGGGACCTGTAGCTGCCTTCGAAATCGATTGAGTGTTTTTAGTATATGTACGCCAAATACAAGGTTGTTTCAGCGAATTTGATTACTCAACGGATTTTAATAAAATTTGGTGTGAACATAGGTTCATATAATACAAACAAAATAAACGTTCAACAGTTATAAAAGACACATATGTTCGACTGTAACACCCGTGGGAGTCTGAAGGTCTGAATCAGTGGTTGCAGAAAACACAAAAGAAATGGGTTACTAGGGGGATATGATCCCCTCTTACAGCCACACAGGCCTTGCAGCGTGTGCCATGCTGGAAATAAGGCAGTTTATCAGTGCCTGTGACAACTGGCCCCAATCATAAAGCAACGCTGTTTTCAGTTCCTGGATGGTTCTCGGAGGGGGGTTGCGAGTTGCAATTGCCCTCCCCAGAGCGTCCCAGACACACTCTATAAGGTTGAGGTCTGGAGACTTGGCTGGCCAATCCATCCAGCAAATATCCTCACTCCGAGAAATTCGTCGACCAGAAGACCTCTCTGTGGCCTCGCGTTATCGTCCTGTAAGATAAACTCGGGGCCCACTGAACCCCGGAAAAGGCGAACATAGAGCTCCAAGACCTCATCCATATACCTCACACCAGTCACAGAGTGTCAGTCAGACTCTAATCGGACTCTCCTGTCCGTAGACGTGAGCGGAACTCAACAGCTGGTCTTCTAGCAAGCAACCCTCTCTCATTCAGTCTTATGGAAACAGTCACTCTTGTTACACGGGTTCCTGTGGCTGCATATAGGTCTCGAGAGAGCTGAGAAGCTGTAGCCCCTCTATTACGCCGCGCTAAAATGGACAAATAGCGATCTGCTCTTGCCTTCGTCGCTCTTGGACGACCTTGCCCAGGCTTTCTCTCAGTGAATCCAGTATGCTGGAACTGTTTCCATAGGCTACACATCGCTGGGCGTTAAATTAAATTTTCTGCATATCTGGACTTGCGATTGTCCTAATTCTAGCCTCCCCAAAATTCGCCACCTCAATCCATCATCTAAACGTCGTTGGTGGTTACTCATTTTTACTGTTCCGATGTGAATTTAACCGATTGGTGCAAGATAAAACCAAGAAATTCGCCGAGATGCGCTAGCGAACGCAATTTGTCTTACCCTCCACGCGCCTATAAAGTCTGTTTTTCTACTGACTTCGCCTGCACACACGTGTACGCTTACGTATTTGCTGTACAAGATTTGTGTTTTTATCTAGAAGCAGTGGTGCAAAATGTCTTAATTTATTTCACTAGTGTATATTACTTTATAATACTAACACGCACACACACATATATATATATAAAAATTTAAATTAAATACTTTATAAATAATTTAAATATAATTTTAAATAAATTATTTAAATATAATTTTACAACTTTAAATTTTACTATTACAAAATTATAATTTAATTTTGTGATAACAAAATGTGATAACAAAATTGAATAAGTTTCAGGAAGCGTATGCTTTTATCTTCATTTCTTACAAAATGCACTTTATAAAATTGTGTTTGTTTTTAAGGTATTTGAAAAGGATTGGAGAAATTATAAAATGTTTCCTCAAATAAACACCCAAAACTAAACATTATTCAGCGAATCAGATCACACTACGAAGCAGAATGAAGCGAAGGTAGGAATTTCGAATATTTCGGTAATCCCTCGAATATGTCTCCAGTAACCTTCAGATAAATAAACAGGTTTAACTTGATTCATCATGAATACAAAGTAAATCATATTCGGAATTGGAAAGACTTAAAATGAAAAAACCAGTTGCAAATTTTGGAAACCTTCCAAAGTCAAATGGTAATAGGACCATCAATGGCCTAGCGGAAAATTCACTGAAGAGTAGTTGTTGGAAGCAGGTTGGAATTTCGGAGCATGATCTAACTGCATTCGAAATTTTGCGAATTTCCTTTCCAATCGAAATGGTTTTCCTTAAAACTTTCTCCACAAAGGCATCCCTTCCCTTTTGGAGAGAGGGCCCTTCTATTTTCAAAAGGGGCTGTGCGAAGAAATACTACAAGGGCTTCTAACCCGTAATCCAAATAATTTACAATCATAATATTGATAAAATAGTAAATCTTCTGTAATCCCAATAGTCTAATACATATGTTAACACCTATGTAAAACTGTAAGAGATTCCCACGTGATCCCTTACATTTCCTTATGGCGTAAATGGTTGTGCTTCGTATCCCAGCAAGAGTTTTTTATCCATCACCGGCTTTTTGTTTCAAAAATGTTTTTTGGATGTAGAATGTTCTGATGACAACTACTCGTCATCATTTCAGTTGGCTCTTAAACCTTTTCTCCGCCGGTCTTTACATTCTACTACTTTGAAATAGACACTTCAAGGTCGTAAGGACTGTCACGTACATCGTCATCGCACAAAGGGAATTAGGAAATTTTAGCAAGTTAGAGAATTCGACCTTTTTCCGGCAGCTCTCGTTGCCATGGTTAAGAGGAGGAGGCAAAGCAAGCTTGACGTGCCTATTCTAAAGCAATATACTATAAAAGGGGAGGGAAGACGGAAGGAAGTATCGGATTTTCTTTTGCATGCTCTCGTGGTGTCACACTGGCACAATGTCTTACTGCCAGATACATCACCTTTCAGTGTCGGTGATGGACAAGTTAATTTCGAAATCCGAAAAAGTCTGGAATCCGAAAGAAAAAAAAATTAATAATATCTGCAAAAATAAGGGGAATATCTTTAAATTGGCATAGTTTTTTTTTTTTTTTTTTAAATAAAATTCTTTCACTTTCGAGACGACAGTCATAGGTCCGCTTTTTCAGAAGCGAATTATGTTCATGGATAAATTCTGTGCAAGGTTCGTCTCCTTGTGGTTATTCATTTGCCGTATTTACTAGTATATTTCTCTCCGTCGCGTACTTTCTATAGTTTTTTCAGCATATGATTTAGAAATTCTAATTTATGATAACGATGTAAAATTTATGCACATATAAGAAATTATTTTATTCAAGCAAAAATAATGCTATTGAAGTTGATAAATCTTTCGAAATACCATAGTTTGGTAATATCAGTGTACCTTTGTATATGCATATTTCGATTTACTTTTAATGTGCCATGTTTATCATTTAAGCTGCGTCTTCGAAAATATTAAGCACCGCGTATTTTTTCCCTTCTGTTTTGCAAACAGTAAAATTAGTAAGAAAAGGAAAGGGGGGAATACGCGAGTAGATACGGTATTTCACAAATCATGTATTACTTATCAGCAAACTTTAAAAAAATATTTACTATTTAATTATACTTTGACACTTTTTGATATAGTTTATTTTTTTTATGCCGGACTAACTGTTTTTATACCCTGATTTATTTCATATGAGTTTCGAATTGTATGTTGCTTTGCCCATGAGAAATCATGCTCTTATCTGTTCGATTCATAATGATTCTGAACATTTTGTCTCCTCCCCATTTTCAACTAGTTTTGTGAAGCTCATTTATGAATTTTATGTGATGCCCACCAGCGGCCAAGCGATAAAATCGTCGAACGCTGGTAGTTCTGACCTGGGTTCGATTCCCGGCGAACGGGCTGGCTGCATGGTCGTTTTCGTGTTTTCTTCATGTTTAATATGGGTATGAGCTAATTTCTCTTAAGAAAGTTCTCCACGAAAGCACCCCTTCCCTAGCGTGCTCAAGAAATCAAAACTAAACCTTATGCATCAAATTTATTAATTGTGGGGGAAAACAGAATTTTCTACGTTGGAATAGTTAACATCGTTGGGAATTTACTAATAAAAACTGTCTTGTACTCACATTTCAGATTGGAAAATACCCACGAAATCATTATTCATCCAGTGCCCACCAGCAGTTGAGCTGTTACTGTCTTGGGTTGGATTCCAAGCAAACCGGCTGGTTGCATGGGTTTTCGTGGTTTTCTTCATGTGTAACATGTATACGAGCCAGCTTCCTTTAGAAAGGTCTTCCACGAAGGCATCTCTTTCCTTAAACAGATAGTTCTAGTGTGCTTTGCCGTAATCAACTAATACTTTCTAAGAATTGTGAATTTTTCGATTTATTTTTCTTTCATACTTATAACCTATTAGTAGATCTTCCTGCAAAGAGAACATGTTTCGAAAATTATTAACAATTATCTGCTTTTATCGAGAATTTTCCAAAGATCTAATTCACTAAAGTAATATTTGCAAACTGTTTTGCGTTTACTTTTGCATTCCTATTAGTAAAATTAAGATTTTTAACTTTTATTTACTACAAATTTAAGAAATTTTGGGGATTTTTGACAATGCTGCTAGTAAGTTTCTTGAAATTTTTTAGAATTAAATTTCTTTCTTTCCGCTCTCTCTCTCTCTTTTTTTCCCTTTAATTAGCTGGAGCAAGGATTCGAAGATCAAATTTCAAATTTTGTTTTCCTCATTTACAAATACAGCACTACGATTGTACGGTCAACTCCAAACAAATATGTTTGTATTTTTCTGGTTTCACATTGCAAAGAAGCTCCGATGCAGCAAAACTCTTATTAAAGATGCAGGAATTTCGAATTTAATTAGCAATGAAAAAGGAGCACTAAACAGTGAAGTAGCAATTGAGTTTCAGTAGGAATTTAATAAAATTCTAATTTAACTGAAGCATTGAATAGGTAATATTTGACAAAAGTCTCTAGTATTCCGACATACAGAAAAGCAGCAATCCAGGTACAATAAATCGATATCTTGAGAACACTAGAAATCAATACGCGTACATCTCGAAACTACTCAGTCTTCGGAAACTTTGAGAAGGAAAACTAATACTAATCTTTAAATGGAACGAGGAGAAAGTTTTGTATAACTGTAATTTCGGATCCTGCCATAGCATAAAAATTTATACCTTTTCAGAATGTTTTTTATATACGTAATTAATTTTGTTATCCGTTCATTAATTTCAATTGCATCGTTTTCAATACATTTCAGATTCACAGAAATTGTTAACATTTTTACTTCGAGATAATTAATTATTGCAAAGAATCCAAGGATTTTCTATCTTGGAAAATGTGCAGTGTGGGTACGAGCTAATTTCCCTTAAGAAAGAACTCCATGAAGGCATCCTTTTCCTAAATAGATAGCCCTAACATGCTATACCTTAACCAAATAAATCAGAACCAAACCTTATGCAACCAGTTTGCTATACTGGAAACAAATACAACGTGGACTACATTGTTCAGGGATCTCATCGATTCGATGATTGGTGGATTCATTTCAAGGTAAAATATGCTCAAAATTTTTGCTGAGATTAATAAATATACTGAGATAATTGACTGTGATATTTCCACATTGAAAAGAGGCATTAGACAAACCATGATGCTTGCTTTCCTGTCACAGGAGTACCATGTTTTGTCTAGTGCCATACCAATTAAAGGTTAACAGGCGAAGAAAAGGAAATTTTTAGGGGTTACCTTGATGGCTATACACATGGGCTATTCAGAAAGTGCGTAAAATTCAAATGAAAATATATAAAATAAAAACTTTACATAATTATTAAAAAACAGGTTTAGTTGATTATGGCAAAGCATAATAGGACGACTTGCCTATGGGGAGGGATGCCTTCATGGAGAACTTTCAAAGGGAAACTGGCCGTATACACATTACATATGTGGAAAACCATGAAGCCGGCCTGTTTGCCTGGAATCAATCTCAGGCCAGAACTAGGTGTATTCAGCTATTTTACCGCTCGGCCGCTATTGGGCCTTATTGAAAAAGAGAACGTTCACTTAACTTAATTTTGTAGCAATACCAGCCTTGCAGCGTGGTTTAACCAATACAAACACATAGTTTTCACATCCTGGTCGGTTCGAAATCGTTGCCATCCAAAATCCTGTTTCATTTTATAAACAGGGCATAAATATACGGCCATAAATCAGGGATAGCTCTGGCAGAGCCACACATCCTGTTTGAACTTTTCCAACAATTCCTCGGCGTTATCGCGCGAAAGAACAATTCCATCTTTTAATCTGCCGGTTACCAACAAAGTTCTAAAAGTTTGACAGTATGAATGCACACTGATTTTTTTCCCTCTTCACCAAAAATTCGAAAAAAATTTTCTTCTTCCTCACTGCGTGCCTTCGTGGTGCTATCGTCTTCGTGGCGCTATTATCGTTAGCACGTCCGGCTAGCAATTTGAAGATCCGGAATTCGAATTCCGGCGAGCACAGCTGATTTTTCTTGTTTACTGTGGAGACATTAGGTGCTTCCCAAAGTATGAAGTTTAAAAAGTCAGAGATGTCCTCGCCTCGATTGGAACTTCGGATCTTTCGAACTGGAAGTTACCAATTACGCCACGAAGGTATGTAGTAAGGAAGGGGGCAAATTCGGTACAGTCCTTTGGCTGATGCATTTTTTTTTTTGGAGATTAAATGGTGAAACTATCATTCGTCCTCCGTGGTAATTGTCTGCAGCGTTCTTTGCGGAAAGCCAAACTATGCAGAAAACTTTGACGTTTGTATTCGTTCGTGAAAGCTCGTGGCACCCTTGCATGCAGCTTACGAAATACCAGATGGCAATGACTGATAGAATACATACCTCCGCAGAAAATGCCTAAAGTATTAGTGAGTTTTATGGTTATTTTATTCGTCAGTTTTCTTGAATAATCTATTCATCTTTGGCAACATAATTCGCAGCAGAGTGGAGGTTCACGATGTTTCCTGCCTCCATGATATTTGTTTATCAACTGTGCCAGACGAGATACAGCATGCTCGGTAATATAGTAAATACAGAGAATCATACATACAAATAAATACATGCATAATCAGTGGTGCAATTTAATCATTTAGCTCACAGAAATCTAAATCTTTCGTCTTTAGAGCACTGAACACTACGTCACCTATATATAGCTACTGGAAAAGCTATCCCGTGATCCCTATCGTACATATTTAGATAGTTCCATGCATTTTCAGGATGAATTATAAGTCTAGGTGACGCTTCATTAGGAAACGCCTAATAAATACCTAGGAAGGAATTAGATAAATAAATCACTTCTCTCCCAAAATAGGTACACGTATATTCTATATCAAAAGAGTAAACAAAGTTCAGTCTTACTGCAATATGTCTCCCAGTAGCGCTAAATATAATACACTTTTTAATTCATCTGTGTAAAATATACGAATGTAAATATTTAGATTTCGAAATTATCAATCCTATTTTATATTACTTAAGATACACAGAGTAAATATATATTACTGTATCCGTTACGCAAACATTAATTTTTTAGCTCTTTATATGAAACTCCAATGCAATCAATGACAAATATTAATTTCTGAAACATTTGTAAAAGTTTTCTTTTTTTTTAATGCTGCTGCAACAGTCAAACATAAAAATCAGTCATACTAAGTAAATATCAGACGCTTAACTTAAAATGGTTAGGTTAGGTTATTTAATTATGGCAAAGCACACGAGGGCTATCTGCCTACGGGGAAAGATCCCTTCGTGGAGGACTTTCTAAGGGAAACTGGCTCGTATACACGTTACACATGGGGAAACCCACGAAAACGCCCATGCAGCCAGCCCGTTCGCGGCATTCGAACCTCGGACCGAACTACCAGTGTTCAGCGTCTTTACCGCTCGGCCGCTGGTGGGCCCCTTAACTTAAAATGCAATTCTGAATTTTGAAGGTATTTGACAGAAATTAAAAAGGGTTTTCATAAAAGCGACCGTATCAACGTTGCCTTCGTGTATCGAAGGTATTCTGTAAAAAGAAAGACCATGGTTTCAGAAATAACTGAGGAAATATGATTTATTTAGACATAAATATTAAGAATAAATAACCAATTATCTTATAACACACTTTGTAATGTTAGGCTACTGATGTAAATTTGGCGCGACTTTCAGAAGTGTATTATAGAGAAAAAAACATTGTCCTACATTCAGAACAATGTTTTAAAACCCAATTTTATATAAGAAAGCTCCCAGTTTTAGTGGTTCCTGAGTTTTAGTATTTCGTTGCTGAATATTTAGGTAAGTTTTCCCTCCTAAAAGAAAAAATCATCTTTTCATCATCTTAAATTTTCATTTTTTATGTTATTCTCATCTTTATTTTATTTTTATGTTATTCTCATATTTATTGCTGTTTTCCATTGAAATATTTCTCCTTTAGAACATTGAATATTACGTCACATATATATAGGCACCAGACCCCGTGATTCCTTTGCATATATTTATGTGACAGTTTCATTCATCTAAGATGGAAGGATTTAAGAAATAAATCTTAGGAGTTTGGTTTCCAAGTGACGCTTTTAAGTGTTTATTGTTTTTAAGCGCCCTTTCAGTGATATGCGTTTAGAAAGAAATACAATTAATTCGATCAATTCTAAACGTCCTTCTGACAATTTAAAAAGTTTATTTATTAATCCCCCTCAAATCTCTTTTACTATTTGAATTTGAACTTATATGAACAGTTACTACTATTAATATGCTTTCGGCTTAGTAAATTTAACCATATCATTTTAATCTCTGACAAACTGAGATTTTTCGGATAGAGTCAGATATTGGATGTCTAGTTAGAAATTAATTCAATATTTTGGCTTAAAATTATTTTGGAGTGTCTTGAAACGTTTCCATATAATGTCTTAGTAGACAATTCTTTTCAATACGTTTTCCAGTTGTCACTGTTAATAAAATTATTTGAACGACAAAACAGTTTTATTTCAGCAAATGAGTAACCGTTTGTATGAGCTCTAAGCTTTATGTTCTTGACGGAGGGAATATTTTGGCTGCATTCCTTCCAAGAGAATAATCACAGACACTGTCAGTTCTCTAAAGCACTTTCCTTACTTCCCAGAAGTGGCCGAGTTGATAAGCTGCTCAACGCTGGGAGTTCGAGGTTCGAACGCTGGACGGCTGGCTGTATGGCTTTTTCCGTGTTAAGTTTTACGAGAGCTCACCGCATCGATAAACATGCCTATTTTAAGAATGTGCTAGTTTCCCTTAGAAAGTCCTCAATTAAGGCATCTTATCTCGCTAGACAGATAACCTCGTATGTCTTGCCGTACTTCAGTAAAAAAAAGTATATATACACTCACGTTTGTGAAAATTGCAACACCATGAAGGACTTACGCGAGTGAGCTGAAATTTTCAAGAAATGCAAAGTAGCGCATGATATGCAAATGATTAGAATTGCAAATCCGTAGCGCATGCGTATGCTGAGAAGCGCCCTCTGAACGGCTGATGGATCCGAATAAATAGACGGCTGTAGCGAGGCGTGTATGGTTATCGGTGGTTATCTGCTAGTGGTAAACGTTAACTCAATCTGTACTTATGCCTCGTCGACGAAAGAGAGCGAGATTTGAACAACTTACAGAGTTTGAACGAGGGAGAATCATCGGCCTTCGTGAAGCTGGATTGTCGTATCGTGCAGTAGCCTCTCGTGTGCAGCGTAACAGCAGCACAGTGATGCGCGTTTGGAAGCAGTGGACGGACGAGTGTCGGACAACTCGGAAATCCGGGAGTGGACCCCGAAATGTGACGTCAGCTCGCGATGATAGACACCTGGTCCGCATGGCGCGGACGGACCGTACAGCTTCCTCTAGACAATTGGCAGCACTGTGGTCAATAGCTACAGGTGTTTCATTGTGTGCTTCATCAATTCGTAGACGTCTGCTGCAGTGTGGACTGCGCGCACGGACTCCTTTATACAGGATCCCCCTAACGCACGACCATCGCCGCCTGCGGCTACAATGGGCCAATCAGCATAGAGACTGGCGTGCTGATTGGCAGCATGTCGTGTTTTCTGACGAATCCCGCTTTAATTTGTGGTACCATGATGGCCGCATTCGTGTCAGACGCTATGCCGGTGAACGCCACCTTCCGGAGTGCATTATCGAACGCCACAGTGGACGAACACCCGGAGTTATGGTCTGGGGCGCCATAGCATATCATAGACGATCTCAATTGCTACGAATTGTGGGCAATCTGAACAGCAACCGGTATATCCGTGAAGTTCTACAGCCCGAAGCTGTTCCCTTCCTTCAAAGCTTGCCAGGCGCTGTATTTCAACAGGACAATGCCCGCCCTCATACTGCTCGGATTGTTAAATCCTTCTTTGCAGCGCAGCAGGTACAGCTTCTTCCTTGGCCTGCGTGTTCCCCGGATATGTCGCCAATTGAACATGTGTGGGATGTCATTGGTCGGCGTCTTGCTCGTGATCCTCGTCCTGTTGCGTCTGCAGACGAACTTTGGGTACGCGTACAAACGATATGGAATGCTCTTCCTCAGTCAGACATTCAAACTTTGTTTGACTCCATGCCACGTCGTGTAGCAGCACTTATTGCGGCGCGTGGTGGCCACACAAAATACTGATTCTGATCTCTTGTTCTTGTTTGTTTGCTTTGAACATTTAATCATTTATTTGTACCACTACCACTCAACTGCGTATTAAATTGCATTCAATTATGACGATTCCTTCTTGGTGTTGCAATTTTCACAAACGTGAGTGTATATACCTATATATAAACTCAAAATAGAGTTCAAGAAGAATTCTTAAAATAAAAATCATGCAGAAACAAAGAGATGAATCCGCGCAATTGCTGAATGATCGAAAATAATAAAATTATTAAAAGAAAAGTCAGACTTTAATAATAGCTTAGAATTACTTCCCTATGAAGGCCCTAACCAATTTTTTCTCACTTACAGTCGTAACCTAAAAGGAGTACAAGTAAAATTAAAGTTCAAATACGCATATAATACAGAAAATAAAACAGAATAGAACAATAAACAAAAGTAAACAAAAATAATGTGTGTTGCATCTGTTTTACTGTCCCTCTGTCTGACTTCATCATTACATTCCTCAATTCAATTGTTTTATAATTTACGTCGTAGACATCGAATTATTCCGAATGTAGTCTAGCTCATGAGAATCATCTAAATCATTCAAATATTGTCTTCAAGGTACGACTCAAGCATAATGACAATAAGAGCAGGCAGAAACAACGAATGAAATATTACGCAATAGCTCCTCAGACGCATTCTATTTTAAAAAGAAAGTTGTTGTTTTTTAACGCCTTTAAATAAAGTCCTTTACTAGTCTTTAACACCTTACTAACTTACCGCTTTTAAACCCTTTGCTAAAGTATGCTTTCGCATTCAGAAGGGAAGGCAAGGTAGGAGTTGGGAACATTCCTGAATTTTTATTCCTCACCCCTCTGCGCATTAGCATAACAAGCAAAGCTAAGCAGAAAGATATTTATTAGATACATTGTGTATGGCGAAGAGTTAATATGCTGCTATGCTTTTCAAAGCAATTCACCATAATTCTGGTGAAAAGACTGCCCACCAGTGGACGACCGGATAAGATCGCTGAGCACTGGTTATTCGATTCTAACTCAAATCCCTGCGAATGGGTTGGCTGCATGGAAATTCTTCTGGTTTTCTTCATGTGTAACGTAAATATGAACCCGTTTTCCTTAGAAAATCCTCTACGAAAGCATTCTCAGAAAAGATGACAGCCGCAGTATGCGCTGCCGTAACCCTACCATAAAAGCGAATAAATTATAATAAATCTTAGCAAATTCTTTGTCACATTTCCCTAAAATATACGAAATATGTTTTAGTAAAACGGAATGAATGAAATGCGAGAAATTAATAAATATTCGTTTTCGAATTTCTAAACAATGATTATTTTGGAAAAAAAAAAAACTGGAGAATTCAAAAGTTTACAGTATATTATCTTTCTGTTTCATGTCTTAAACATCCTTCTCTTACCTTTCATAACTTTTAATGGTTACTAATATGCATATGTATATAATCAATCATTTCCTGAATGAAACGTCAAAGGCAAAACTTTAATTAGTACACTAAATATTAGTAATACCTATGTTACTTCCATTAAAATAAAAAGCCTGTAAAACAGCAGCACATTTACGCATGCTCTTGATCGATCTATTTACATTTAATGGATTGAATACCTGAAAAGAAGTCTTACAGGTGCTATATTGTAACGAGTCAGTGCCAACCAAGTCATTCAGCAATACTGCAGCGTAATAAAATGCGGGAAAATGTAAATCAAAAATGAGAATTTAAAGTTTTGCCTTTGAATGCAACAAGAACGACGCTTGGAGGAAATGATCGCAGTAAATGACAGTGTAAATCCCTTTTATGGAGCATAAACAAACACATTTGACGCAAAAATTCTGCATGCCGCATTTTTCGCGAGCAGTGATTGATACTAATGTTATATCTTTTCTAGGTTCACGAAATGCAATTCGTGTAACGTTCCTCCCCTTTTTTAGGGGTAATGTATATATGGGTGCGTACCTGTTTTTAAACTCAGTTGCCAGATTACAATTTCGGTAGTAAAAAGCCGGAACAAATAAAAATACCAAATAAATTTCAATGTACATTGAAAATGTATCGAGAATTCAACTTTTGAGATGTTTTTGTTCGGAGTTTTCTCCTTCTTTACTATGTGCTTTCATGGTGTAATTAGAACACACGTCTGGCTCGCAGATGGAATGCATGCAGTTCGAATCCAGGCTAAAGCATAAATAATTATTTCATGTTTTACTGCTCTGTAATAAATCTAAAAGCTCAAGTGATACCCGAACTACCGTCTTTTTCTGAAAACAAGACATCCTCCGAAAATAAGCCCTATCGTGATTTTCGGAACTTTTTGTAAAATAAGACATCCTCCGAAAATAAGCCCTATCGTGATTTTCGGAACTTTTTGTAAATTGGGTAAAACATTCATGGGACAAAATAACTGATAGTGATGTTTCCAATGCACTACGAACAGGCTACTTAGACAAGAAGTATTCATTTAACGATAGCTATTTCGCAAGACATGAGAGATTCGGATCAATGATTCAACAGGAAATGGATTTGGAAGAAAATCAGAATATAATTCAGAATTTTATTTATGACGATGCTCCAGAAGAAGACGACATGACTGTAATTGAATAAATTTAAATTTCTGTATTCTGCGTAAAATAAATATTAAATAAAAATATATAAATATACTATTATTTTTGCCCTCCCCCGAAAATAAGCCCTAGCCCGTATTTTGGACCAAAAAAGAAAGTAAGACAGTGTCTTATTTTCGGAAAAAGACGGTAAAATATAATTGACGATAATTTGTCATACGTAGAATTTCGTAACCGGATCTTCTCCTTCTCAGTTGCTCTTTAAGGAGAAAGTACGTAAGGAATTTTCTCCTTTCTTACCGCTGTCTTCGAGGGAGAAAAAAATACGCTGGTATACACTATCTCCAAAGCTACGACTGAGATGATAGCCAATGAAATACATACCAAATTAAAAGGCATATATAATAAGGCACACTGATATCATACTATGCATTTCAAAGGACTTACCAGCTTCAATATATTCTTTTTACTTACACAAAATACTTTTTATTTGTGTATACGTTTTACATTGTTACTATAAATTAAAAGTTTCTAAATCATATGCTAGAAAAACTAGGGCGAAAATTACGCAAGCGAGTGAAATATGCGAGTAAATACGGCATACTAGTATTTAAGGATGTATAACCTAGAGTTTTTGTTTTCGATTAAGTTTTCACTTACATCGATTAAGTTTTTATGTACGCAATTAAGTTTTATTTACACTGAATGCGTGTAATAAAATACTGTAGATTTCTGAAAGTTGTATGCAACTTCTGTTCGTATTTATTTGTTGTAATTTATAACTTGTTTCCAAGTAACAAACGTTTAAGCATGAATAATTACGTTTTATACACAAAACTGACTCCAGATCCAAAATAGAATGTAAAGAAATATATGCGTTAAACTTTTCTAAAGGCTATTGAAAGATTCTAAGCGAATAAGAAAACCGTGCGCATGCAGAAAATGTAAAAATGGCTCACAGAAGTTTCTTTTTTATCTTTCCCTCTTGCCATCTCCTTTTCTAACGTAAATAGGATGTACTGTAACTTAAAGCAGAAAAGCTTACGCAGTCGATGTCGATCTGACAAGTGGCAGTTTTCGTCTCATGTTTCAAGAAATAAAAATTGTATTTATTCTTGGCACTGCATTTTAAGCCGAAATGGAAATTCTGTCTTTTTCATATTAATTTCTCTACCGTTATCTAACTTCTTTACGGAAATAGATGAATTTATATTGTATTAAACTTTTACTATAATTAATGATGAGATTTTACATTCTTAAGTACTTCTGTTTCACCCCTAATTAAAAAATATGCACATTATTATGTTTTTAATTCCAGTTCTCCTCTTCTTAAATTTTAATATTTATATTGAGATGTTTATTGTAAGAAAGAAATACAAATGTTTCAAATGCGTAAAATATGTGTAGTGGTGGAGATGTTTATGAAAAATTATGTACCACATAGGAAGGAACAGTATTTAAATTCCCAATATGAATAAAGTACGTTAAAAATTATTGCTAATCTTCACGTCAGCCTACAGGCAACCACATAAGCAATTACGAAGAAGTCAAACCCTACATATCTCATTAATTATAAGTTTTAAACACTACTGCTGGCAATTAGATTCTAGCCAAGCTGTGTTCTATGTTTGATCAAGAAAAACCGATGTGGTACGATGGTCTAGCATTTCTCCTTCTGTTTTCGTGATTTCTACAAGAAGCGTGCCATGGGGCACGATGGTACAGCATTTCTCCTTCTTTTTTTAGTGATCTATGAAAGAATTTTACACGATTCTTTGATAAGTAACGCTTCATCATATTTACAGCAAATATATACATACTACTACTTAATTTATCTTGCAAACTATAACATAAAATTACTGATAACGAACTGAACAATTTGAAAACAATGCATTAAATACCTATAATATTGTTGTGTGTTATGGATTCATGCAGAACAGGAGATTTAAATCGGTACTTAAAAAATAAGAAATGCTCTAGCAATGTAAACAGCCCATCGAAAAAGGGGGAAACAGATAGACAAAATTTCCCTTAACATACGAAAAATACCGCAAATCACCAAAAGCCTTCGAAAGTATAAAGCAGTAATCATCAAGCAAGAAGCTCAATACAATTTCACAAGTCTGAATCGAACTATTAAACTGATTGACGGCCGCTCATTGTCTTCCGTTTATAGGATTGCTTGAACAGGAGAGTAAGCACTTCCGGAAACTTCGAGAAAAATCGCTCTTACGGCTTCGTTTTCTGAAATAATCTAGAACGTCATCAAGTTGTCGAGAAATTTTTAAATGTCGCCTTGGTAGAGAATTTATACTCAAATCTATGGTTCTATTTGAGCTATCTTTATAATTCAAATTCAATCAACTCAAAATATTTACATCATAACACAAAAGAAATGTATGCTAACACACTAATGGGTCATAAATTCAAAATTCAACAAAATGTACAATAAATAAAAATCTAAAATTACTTTAAAAAATACATTATCAAATAAATAAGTATGTAAATAATGAAATAAACAGTATAGCAATAAAAAAAAATAATGGTTGGCTATTAGCCATTTTAGGCTTTGGCCACTACTAAAGCCAGAAGCGTTGGTCATTTTATTATGGAAGCATCTAACAGGCGGCCACTATTACCTCCTGTGAAGGAACACACAATTTATACTCCCGCCTTCTCCGGAACTGAAGCTCTGACCCTTCGGTACGGCAGGAGGGGGGGTGGGGGGGGGGAGAACATTATAAACAAATAAATACAAATATTTATATAATTTACAAAAATATTACTAACACTTGCATCAAGACTGTGATTAGCAAAAGAAGTTTCAAATGTTACACACGCTCTTCTTTCAGCGGCAGAGCGGTAGTACTTCTACACGCTAGTAGCTCGATTTGAATTCAAAACCCATCAAACGGGCTAACCACATGAGAGTTTTCATGGGTTCAACATGTGTAATATAAACACAGCAAGTTTCCCTTAGAAAGTTTTCCTCGAAGGCAGTCCAGACAGCCCTCGCGTGTCTTGACATGATCCAAATAATCCAACTGAATGCCACGCAATATGACGTTTGCAACAAAATGCTCTGTATAATATATTTTTCCTCTTGATATTAATCCAGGGCATTATTACTGCTGACAATAAATTTTATTGCACATGCTTGCTACATTCCAATTTTTGTCTTCTTTTTA
Source organism: Stegodyphus mimosarum (assembly GCA_000611955.2). Lineage (NCBI taxonomy): Eukaryota > Metazoa > Arthropoda > Arachnida > Araneae > Eresidae > Stegodyphus > Stegodyphus mimosarum. Next base: position 61,142 of record KK118383.1, on the reverse strand, counting down.
ATTTTTTATACGCTATAATTCCACGTATATCCAATTATATCCTATATCATTACAATATATATAATATATGTAAATATATCATTTCAAATAAAATCAGTTTTATTACAGATACGGATGTGAGCACTATCTTCATCTTTTATCTTCTAATGCTTGGGATTCAGTATAAATGTTATTAATATTAATTCATTATTGTAATTATTTTACTTTAATTGTTATTTGAGAGTAAATGACTTTGAAAATTACTGGTTTCTTTAAATAATAATACACTATTTTTTAATGCAAAGACAGGTTGTTGAAGCATTTCCAATTTCTATTAAATTTTGGCATCGAAAAAAGCCAATGAAAATTAATTAATTAATTCAAAGTAATTATTAGTTGGTGATTACTTAATGATATTAAATTATTAAGGAGCTTAGATTTGTGAATGTGCAATATTAATGAATACATTAGTGAAAAAATACCTATGAATTAGATGTGGGCGTTTTGAAGTAAATTAAATAAAAAACAAAATTATAGATATTTTTTTCCTTCAATAACAGTTACATTAATTGTGCAACTATGTGGTAACTAATGTATAATAGTTAATTAAGATTTTAATAGGATCACTTCATTTAAATATTATAAATTTTTGTGTAAATGATTCCCAAATTAATTCAAAATATTTTAATGAAATATTTAATTTTTTACGTTGCATTTATTTACATCTTTTACGCAAACGTTTGTAAAATAATTGTGTGAATGTAATGATACAAGCAAATCGAAATTTGTTACTAGATTTTGTTAAATATTAAATGCTAATCAAGCTATTTCGAAGTGGCAACTGCGGTTTTATTCCCTAAAAAAATAGTTATTTTATAAAAGTATTTTCATCTGCAAAATTTTTCAAAATGAGAAGTAAAATAATTTGTAAATATTCTTAATGGTGTAAGTAATCAGAGTTTTGTAAGAAAAATTAGATCGTTGGAATTAAAAACGCTCAAAGAAAAGTTTTTCATTAAAATGTTTAACACAAAATTAAAAATTTTTTTTAAAAAATCTGAAAAAACATAGAAAATTTCACTTCTCTGATTAAACGAAAGTAATATCTTCTGTTCCCGGTTCGAGAAGCAAAATTCTAACTGTGGAATAAAATTGAAACTCAGTTAAAAAAGAATTTAAATTTTGTAAACTTAGTTTGTTTTAGTATTTCGTTTCGAACATAAAGTAATGCTGAAATACCAAACTCGTAAGCAAGTAGATCCAGATATTTCCAGCTTGACATAGCAGTTTTCAAATAAATAGAGAAACGTTTAACAGTTTTTTTTTAATATGATCTTGCTGTATCTCGATAGAATTCTCATATCGCTTAATAAGCAACTCTGTACCTTTGAAAAAGTAATCTGAAGGTTTGTCCTCAAAATTTTCCATAATTGCTCTTCTTACGCCAACAATATCATTATATCTCTTTCCATTAAAGTTAGATTTCGGTTTGAGAAACAGAAAATAATCAATTGAAGTAAAATTAGGGTTGTAAGGACGGGGATCAAGTTCTTTAAACCCACATTGCTGTTTCTGAATTGAAGGAACTAAACGTACCGACCTTGCAGAGACATTTTCGATATGAAGATGTTCGTCTAGGAAGAGCAAAAAAGTTATTTTAAATACATCCAACATTACTGATACTTACTTAACTTTTAATGTTATGTCGTTTAATACTTTTCCTATACACGAGCAATATTTTCTGACGTCAGTGTCTCCAGTGGTCAACATTCACAAGAATAGGTGATGGCGTTGAGTTCCTTTGCGTAAAACCGTAGAGATTATATGCGCCGAAAACACACATTTGGTAGTTTTAAATGAAAATGGACATGTAGACAAACAGAAAAGATAAAACCACAAGAATAGTACAAAATAACAATGATGATGAAGACAATGATAAAATGATGACATGCTTAACATAAACAACGACACATGCAAACACATAATTATCTCGCAGAGGAAAAATGATTAAAATCGTCACATATGCTACATATTAAAATATTTATTGTTAAAACAATAAAATATGACATCAAAAATAAATCAAATTAAATAATAAATACCTGCTTCCTTCAGGTAGTTGAAAAAATTTGGGTTGACCTCTTTCCCAATTACGTGGTCTAGAGGCAAGTCACAACTGTTAAAATGTTTCAAACGAAGTTCTTTAAAATATAAACAGTCTTCTAAAAAATGATGAACTGATATTATGGTGTTACAATGCGAGCACATAGGTTCACACTCTGATTTTAACAGGTAATTATGAGTTATACGCGAGTGACCGATTCTCAGGCGAGTTAGCAAAACTTCCTCCTTTCGGTTCCTAGTAGGCTCCCAACGTTCAATATTTGATTTAATGCTTTTCAGCTTATTATCTCGCTGGAGATCCCACATTTGCTGCCACTTGCTCAATATTCTCTGCTTGATGACTTTACAGATGTTATTAATTGGAACTATCTGATCTGTGAGGTGAACTGCAGACTTTGCTGTGATGTTTGCCAACTCATTCAAAGGTTTTATACCCATGTGACCTGGAACCCAACAGTAAAGTATGTCATACCCACGTCTTCTTAATTTGAATTTAAGGCTCAAAATGTCAGTAACAATGGGATTTTTAGAACTATGACATGAGCCTAAGGATTTCAAAGCACTAAATGAGTCTGTATATATAATAAACTGTCGTCTATGTATCTTAGAAATAAACAGGAGTGCATAATATAGAGCACTTAATTCTGAGATGAAGACGGAGCAGGCATCATGCAGTCTTTTACCCTCCATGTGGTCTTGAACGATAAAGGATGCACCAACATGTCCAGCTGCTATTGACCCATCTGTCTATATGGGAATGTAACTTTTGTTTTTGTGCCTGAGGTCAGAAAAAAGTTGTCTGTATACAAACTCATTAGTATCTTTCTTACTAAAATGCTGGAAAATATCTAGAAGCCGAATCTTAACATTTTCCCAAGGTGAGATTTCAAAAAGCTTTAATGGCTGGGCAGTGAGATCTGTCATGTCGTATTTCTCAATCAGCGAGTTAATCCTGAGTGAGAAGGACATGGGACACATGGGATGGTTTGCCCTCAAACAAGAACTTGTAACTATCATCAATGAACTTAACATGGTTAGGATGATCAGGAAGTGACAATACATGAAAATAGTAGCCGAAAGACAACTGCTCACGCCTCAACTGGAGCGACGGTTCGTGGCAGTCAACATAGAGACTCTGGACTGGCGATGTTCTAAACGCACCAAAGCATATACGCAGGGCCTGATGATGAACAGGATCTAGTTTTATTAACATGGATGGCCGTGCTGAACCATAAACAACTGGGCCGTAATCTAGTTTGGATCGTATGAGTGCTCTATAAATCCGGAGCAAAGAGACACGGTCTGCACCCCAGGAGGTGTTCGCCAGGACTTTCAGAAGATTTAGTTGCTTGAAGCACTTCTTCCTTAGGTACAGGATGTGTGGAAGGAAGGTTAATTTTCGGTCCAACATCACTCCTAAGAATTTTACTTCAGATTCCACTGGAATCATCGATTCTCCGAGATGTAGTTCAGGCTCAGGATGAAGGTTACGTTTTTTGCAGAAATGTATGCATACAGTCTTCTGTTTTGAAAAACTAAATCCTTCTTTCTTTGACAAATGCTCGATTCTATTAAGAGCAATTTGCAGCTGCCTCTCTACATATCTCATGTCTGCACCTTGGCAGCTTATCTGGAGGTCATCAACATATAAAGAACCTGAAACCGTAGGAGGAAGTTTTTCTAGAACAGAGTTAATTTTCAAGCTAAATAAGGTAACACTTAGCACACAGCCTTGAGGCACACCCTCTTCTTGAGAGAATATATCTGAGACTACAGAGCCAATTTTCACTTGAAATGTCCTATCCTTCAAGAAATTTCGCAAAAATATTGGCAAGTTGCCGCGTAATCCAAAGGTGTGAAGATCAAGCAAAATCCCATGTCTCCATGCTTTGTCGTATGCTTTTTCTATGTCAAAAAACACAGGCACTAGATGGTTTCTTTTAACAAAGGCTTTATGAATGGAGGTTTCCAAAAGGACCATATTATCAACAGTCGTTCGGCCTTTACGGAAACCACTTTGATATGGGGAAATTACATTTTTCTTTTCTAAATAATAGATTAAGCGACAGTTCACTATTTTGTCAAAAAGCTTGCAAACGCAGCTTGTAAGGGCGATGGGTCCAAAGAGGAGAACTACAAGGGAGAAAGGAAGGAAAAAAGCTTCAGCTCAGAGCAGAGGAGACGGAAAAGAGGATAACTCCACTGGGGCTCCAGGATCGTGACACCCGTCTCACCAAGAAGATGATCCCTTGAAGGGCTAGAATACCTCGGGATTGCCACACCCGTATTCACAAAAGTGAGCCCCTGAGGGGCATTTACAAGAATAATCTTCTACGTATTTTCGGCTGATGCGAAATTATTTTACCCACCCTGTCACTGTAGAACAAGAGAAAGATGAAAGAGTATATAGTATGATCTAAGCATTATTTTATTTCTTTAACATTAAGACTTTTTTAAGCCAAAAAATTAATTACAGAACGATACTCAGTTTAAACATTTCAAAGGAAACTAGCATACTACTTCCTTGAATAAACAGTAAAAAAAAAATCTGTAATGATACTTAACTTTCAAATTTAATTATTTAGTATTCTACAGGAAGAATTTATTGCCAAAGATATTTTTAATGTCTTGAGGCGGGAAATTTGTGTATCTCCCTACATGCTTGAATAAAATTAAAAACAGAAATATATAAACAGAGAGGCTTGCAACTTATGTGTGCATTTCAAGCAATCGATATCATTCGGGAACGATAATGTACATGAGAAAGTCAAAAATTTTGTAATCAGTTAATAGATTGTCATAAATTTTGCAGTCGACTAATTAAATACTGTAAGGAAGCTGCTTGACTTATGACACACATGGTATAAGATAACGAAGTATTTATAAGCCTAAATTAAATGATATTTGAAATGATTAGAGTGCGTTTTTAAAATATTGAAGATAAATTAAAGACCATAACCATAGCTGAACAGCGATCGTTTATCAGGGGCATGATTTTATCGCAAACTAAAAGCAAGAAACATCTAGAATAGACTTTTGTTCGAGTGTCTTAAACAAAAGGCCTTAAAAATCCAATTTTTTATATAAATATAATACCAATTAGGAAAAGATTCATTCTGCTTTTAAATAGTAAGTCGTAAGCAAACATACCAATTAATAAAACATAAATTCCGCTTTACTTTATTAAAAATAAAAAGGTTTTCTTTATGCTAAATTGAGGAGATATGTACGAATAAAATTACCAACTTAGGCCATTTTTCTGAGTAATTGACTCGACTTATAAAGTCCACACATTAGATAACAAATTCGAATTTGTTATCTAACGTCTATCTAAGTGGCTATAAAGCAAAAACTGCTTATTTTGCCATAAGGCAAAAATTCTTCATTATTAAATTTGTTTCGGGCATTTTAAATGTGTGAAACACTTATTAAGATGTATTTGTGAAGTCTGCACTTAATGATGATAATTAAAACATGATGAATATTTATCTACCATCTATTTCCAAATAGAAACCGAAAGTTAAGATTTGACTAAAAATTTTGTCAAAATTGAAAAGCAATATGTAAGCTAAGTTAAAAATGGCATTATAATTCCAAGTATATACATCGCCAAAAGTGAGAATAATGGATCGTCTAACTTAACTAGATTTATCAAAAGAACTGAAGGTAAGCTCCAGTTATCTTCAGCTACTTTTAAAAACATAATAATGATAGCAATGTAAAAATGGATATTTGGTCTTTTAACAACAGCATGATAAATTTATAACTTATAGTAATCATTCTTAAGCAGTCATGAGAATTTGTCCTCTCATTTGCGCTGTCACTTTTACGAGTGAAATACGATTCTTGTTTTCTACTATGCAGTGCAAGATACTCTTACAAATTCTGCTAATTTTAAATTAAAGTATTAATTTTCCTAAGAAGTGCTATGGAATGGCACTGAAGACGATCTTATCTGCAAGGTAGATGATAATGATACTTGTGGTGAAGTGGAGGACGATACAATCACTTGAACATGTTTCAAGCAGAAACTTCCCAGAACTGGTGGAAAATTCCAAGTTGGATATCGATATCAAATTATTAGGCTGTGATTATTTGAATATGGCAGAACACACAATGACTAAGGGAAAGGGTGTCTTCGTGAATGACTTTCGAAACTAGCTTGCATTCTTATTACGTACGGAGAAATCAAAGAAATCCGTTATGCAAGTCGTCCGCTTCGCCTGGATTCGAACCCATATCGAACTACCAATATTCAGTGGTCTTAACCACTCGGTAGTTATTTAACAGTTCCAATAAAATAATTGCATTAATGAACTCATATTAGGTTTAAATAAAAAAAATTACTTTTTTCAATTATTTAAAGTATATTATCGATTTTGCTATCAGTTTAATAATAAATCATTCGGAAAACATATATAAGTCGAATTCCAAATTTAAGTAGTAAAAATCTGTTAAAAAGTTTGGACTTACATACGAATATACGCAGTAATTGAAACTGCGACTGTAAAAGAGCAGTGTAGAAAATCAAATCTGTTGTCTCTTTAAGTTTTTTAATTAATTGGTTAAAATTAATTTAGAATTAATCATATTTTTTACAGATACAGCGTTCTTAAGTGAACGGGACAGCAGTTCAAATTATCGATAGGTAACAGAGTTCTTCCTCCCACGACCCTTGCATCCTGTATCTTTTAGTAAGAAACTTTTTAAGTCTAGAATCAATATTTAATTAAATATCGTAGCCCTTCTCTTTTACTAATTTTATCATACCCAAATCGAGATGGAGAAGTTTTGAAATAATTTAATTTCCGAAGGACGCAGAAAAACATAAAAAATAAGAAGTATTCTTGGATAAACAATTGGTAACAATAACAATATCATTTATTATAAAAAACCTACACATCTGTATGAAAATATATTAATATTGTAATATCGAATAAGATAGCTTCATTTCTGCTTCCCTATATCTTGAATCTTGCCCGCTCTTATTGTTGTCCTCGACTACTCCACAGGCCTCAAATCATTTAGTGCTGCTGAAACTGTATCTTTCGCTACAACCCCCAAGTCACAGTCATCACTGTTGTCATCCTCTTCGTTACCATTTAGTCTGTCTTCCTCCGAGCAATAAATTTTAGAACCATCAAGAGCATTAGATACCCTTATTTTTCTAAAGCTCATCACAATAAATGCTTCACCGGTCACTGCCCAGGCACTCAAAATCTACTAGTAAATTAATTAGTAAGACGAAAATGGCCAGAACCTGAATAAATACATTTTAAAATCTGGGGAAGCTTGTTTTCTAAACGTTTTGGAGAAGGAGAAAATAATGTGAATATTTTTAAAAAATTCAGAACCTTGCGTTATTATAAAGCTAAGGGGAAAAAATGCGCTAGTAAATATGGTAAAATCTTTTGCCCCTAAACAAATTATATGTATCTCAATGTTTGCATCAATTTCTTCCAGTTTATTAATGGGTTTGATTGATGCAATGAAAGTTAAATTTTATAAATGTTATTCTTAACCTGCTCTAAGGCAATTCTTAAAGCTATTTCTGCTTCAACACTTTAGCAAAAAAATTAAAGCAATAAACTGTAAACTGACAAAAAATATCAATATGCGTTTGCGAAACGAAATATTTAATTGCTAAAATCTGAAGCATGTGCAAATACAGTGTTGATTGAGAAGATAAATTATTACATAAAATTTATTAACATTAATTTACATAAAATCTACTTTTTTATTCCACGACAGACTAAAGCCTCTTCGTTTTTTATACTAGACTAACACAAGATCAAAAATTGCAGACTCAGGAGAAATTCTGAAACCTCAGCACTAAAAAGGGAGTGGGAGAAAAATCAAATCAATATAGAAAAGAGGAAGAAAAAGATAAAATACAACTTCTAACGTCTTTCTCTTATAAATCCCTCTCTTAATTCTTACCTGTTTTTTTTTAACTGTGGCATTTTGATTATTTGGAATGCTTTAGTTGAAACAGAAATATTAAAACTTTAAAAAGTAAAGCACATAAATACATACGTGCTTTGTATTATTATACTCTTTAACACATCTGATATTTGAATTCGAAAGCTAAAATATACTAGACGGAAACTCTTTTCGTAAAGTGCTGTATATATTTCAGTGTTTGATTTAGATTTGTTTAATTGAGATTGATCTGTCTAATTTCAAACAGGCATATTAAAACATTTAAAAATGACAAAAATTACGAAAAAGCGTGATATTTGTTTAGAAATCTTTAACTTTTATCTGTTATAATGTTTTTCAAAGATAAATTATAGACTTCCCGAAATTTCAGAACAGTTCCACAACAGTTCTAATTCAACAGTTTCATACCTTTCAGAATTTCCTTTTTAACTACGTGGATTAATGTTTTGTCAATTACTGTGTCATGCGATGTACGTGGATTTCTGCGTCTTGTAAAATGATTTAATAAATGGAAAGACTTATTTACAGAATTTTTTTTTACGGTATGAGAGCGAGTTAAGTCATAGGTATATTGCGTTTAACTTGTTCAGTTTGTTTCCTGCACTTGCAAAACCCTCTGGTCTATCTTTTAATGTAAGAGCTGAAATAAATGTAGAAACTACACAGGAAAACGGTAAAAAGAACCCTTTATTAATACTTTTAAAATTCACAATGCGTCGACTTCACGTTAACACACTACGCCTCACTCGTAACTCAAATAACAAGAACTAAACTAAAAATTTCACGATATTATCAAGTAGAAGAATTACGCTATAGGACTCAGATAATCCTGTTTTCTAAAGCAGCGTCGAATATCTAGTGGCAGCAAAGTAATAACTGTTTCGCCACGTTAACCAGCAATAAATGCAAAGTAGAAGCTCACGCTACAAAAAGTGCAGTGTTTGCCCAGTCTATCTAACTTTCCCTTCTAGAACTCGGTTTTTAAACATTTTCTCCTCAAGGTAGAATTTGCATTACTTCACACGTGCTACCAAATTTAAATTTTCTGGCATTGACAAGTACAGGAATGAAGGCTTACAGGAAAGAACGTAAAGTTAAATTAAATTGGTTATTTAAAATAAATATAAATCCCTACACACTGATAAGCAGCGCACTTTTAATGACTGGCTTACAGAAGCGTCTCTTAGTCTGTGGTCCGCGGATCATAATTGGTTTTTCAAAGCCTGAACTTGTATTGCTACTAAATTTCTAAAATATATAAACAAATAAAATTTTAATTAACTGAGTATACCACACTACAGTTGATCTCAGAGTTTTGAAACTGCACATGACAATCGTCTACCATATTTTCTTCCAAGACAGACGTTTTATGAAATTTATTACCAGTTATCTTACTTACGGACCACCCACTTTAACAACAAAAGAGGGATTTAGAATACTATGACTTGTTTCTAACCAACATACATCCAAATATAGGAAAGCTATCCAACATAGGAAAGAATCGGCTAGCTCATCCATCTCATTAATGTTAGTACCAACATTTATTTAAATTTTAGTTAATATAAAACTTATCCCAACTCTAATAGTCTTGAATTATTGAAAACAAATATAAATTTCCTTCTGTTCAATTAATTACTAAATACCAATATAAAATTTAATGAATTTTAATTAATTTTGCTTTGAAAATATAAGTATACTGGTAGCAAACTGTTTAAAGAGCTGCTTTCAAAGGGGGAAAGGTAAGATGGTCCACAAAAACACTCTAATTTATAAAAGTGACTGGACAACTGGAAAAGGTTTCAGAAATGCTAGCCCACGGACATTTCTAACTGCCAAACAATTTAATCAGAATAACAGATTCAACTGGTTATGTGAATTAAGTCAGTACTCAAAACAAAAAGAACACAGTGTAAATAAGGGAAAATTTATTGAAAATGAAAAACTAAATTATAAATGATATTAAATAACAATATTTCCAAAAAAACTTAATGATATCATTGAGTTATATCAAGAAAAAATTCATAAAAGGAAAGTTGATTAGAGCTCTGTTTAGGAGATGCACTGTTCATTTAGTTGACTCATATATATATATGTATGTATCTGCATATTATCTACTTTGTTTATAAAGACAATCAGTACAAACGTGCACCCCGAAGGGTTTGAACCACAGTCCTCTCGATTGCAAATCACGAATGATACCACTGTACCGCGATGTGGTCTCGTTTTCCGTCCGAAAGATAATCTTTTCTCCTTTCGTTCAAGTTTCGTGAAGTCACAGTTTCAGAAATCGCGAAGAACCAAATGTGCGTTTTCAGCATTTATTTTATAAGATGTCTTTTAGTACTAAATCGACGATGCTCTACAACTTTGAATTCACTTTTCTTCCTATTTCTTATCGTTTTCGAGATAGGGACGCTAATTCTGCCGTTTTACACCAGGTGGCGGTGTAAGCTATCTTATCTAGTAGCCCATAGCCACTTTGCTATACCTAGACACTACTTTTATGACTATAGCTGTAGCCGTTCAGTGTTTAACGGGTGGTACCAGACTTTAGCGAGCACCCTGTATATGTGAATGTGTATATATATTCTGCGAATAGTTTTGCTTTACGCTGAATTTTAATAGAGTAATTTTATTACTCTCCTAAAAGCAAACTTAAAACAGGACCCGATTAATAGGGATTTGACTGTATAGTGGATAACGAAGATCATAAAAAGCAGTCATAGTGGATAACGAAGATCATAAAAAGCAGTCACACAATTAATTAACTTTTCTCGCCACTCAGACAGTTCTGTCAGGGTTTTCCGGCTTTAGCCACAAACTGGCCATGAAACTGTTCTGAGGTTCCTTCCATGGCATGATAATATCCATAAAATACATATAGAATGTTATTTTGACTTAGCTCTTTTGCATAATATTTTATTTGATTGCTTTAATATATTCTGGAATTTTTTAACACCTGAAAGGACACACTGTAGTTTCACTTGGCAAGTAAAGCCGCATTCGTTTTCACTACAAGAAAAATGCATTCTCTTAAAACAGGAACCTTTGAACAGTTCCTTGCATGGCTACATTTTAGCTTAGCGGCTAAAGCCGCGAAACGCTGATAGATCATTCTGGGTGCCGAGAAAGGTTAATTGTCTGATTTCTCTTTACGATCTTCCATACCCAATATACTGTCAACTCCCTATTAACTCTGTTATATGATATTAGATCTCTTCACTTTCTTTTCAAATTTGTTGTCAATTCAAGAAATAGTATTTCTACCTTGATTACCGTAATAAGCTTATAATGAGAGGTCAAATTCATAGCCTGCATTCCATCTACGAAATGCATGTGCAACAGCTGTGCTGAGGCAGTTGACCACAGCTGCACTAAAGGATCTTCTAGTGTGCTGGCTGCTCTTAACGAGCCGGTGCTGTTCCTGCACAAATCACTCTGTGTATCATAAAATTCAATTTATCTGAACTAGTCCGTCAACGAAAAGTTCTCTGGAGAGCACGTGATGCTGTTTAAGGTTTCTGTAAATGAATATCTTTCTGTTTTTACTTCACTGTAAAGTAAAAGAAGTATTGTAATCACGAAAAATTCCGGGTCCCATATTTCAATGAAAATATCCATTTCGACCTCTACGAATAAAATTTAACGATGTTTTTGCGTAACATCTGTACGTAAGGACTGGATAAAGGACTCTTTTTTCGCAAACGGATTATAAAATTGATTTACGATGGATTTAGAAGAGATTTTTTTTCTTGACGTACGTACGTACGTATGTATGAATTTCGCATAACTCAAAAATGAGTAGCCTCAGAACGTTGAAATTTTGTATATAGGACTGCTACAACATGTAGCTATGCATCTCCCTTTTTGGTTGCAATCAGTCGCACCAAAAGTATGTAAATATATCTATGTACCCGCTCTGTTACTCGGCTCCCTGAGTTCAGTTTTTTTATGCGTATATATAATATATTGGCAAATTGTGCATTTTTTGCTTTGGAAATGATTGCATTATGTTGTTCTTATCTTTCGGTTAAGGTTTTTATGTCTTGAGTTAATCTGCATGCAATAACTGTAGAATTATCAACAATTTAAAAGATGCTTAAGTGCGGCTAAGCCTATTGTTTTTACCATTTAAACAACAAGGTAAAAAAATGTTTGTGTATATTTGAAACTTAGCAGAATAGTGATTTAAGTCGGTTTCTGCATCTTCCGTGTCTTTCTGTCAAGTGGGACCAAAAGTAAACTTTAGTTTTGTGCACCGCAAAATCCGCCTTCTTGCCTACTGGCCGAATTGTTTGCTTTTGAGTATAAATTCTAATTGTAAAAGACTTTCCTAATTGTTACTCCAAAGGGGCTTTGTCCTTGAAGGACTATTGTTTTTGTTTTGCGATTTTGCGCTGAATCACTCTGAATGCCCGTTTTACTTTTCAGATTGTTGCCACCAAATATTATCGCTCTGTATTATACTTGAAGAAATTAAATAATGAAGAATCTGCATAAATGCATGCATGTTTCTCGCATTGTCATAAAACAACGTTACCTAGAGCCATCTAATTTTCAATGGCGTAATCCGACTGCGAATATGGGCATGTCGAAGCCCAAATGTGAAATTTGGAATTCGTTTTATTATCGATTTCATGTTTCATTTTTGATTAACAAATTCAAGGATTTCAAAGTGAGCAATGGCAACGTTGTACAGAAAAAACCTTTTTTTATCTCCAGCGCGTGAAACTGCGTATCTAAAATTCTAAAGATAAGTTCAATTTAAAATTATTTTGCGATATTGCTGTTGATCGGAATTATATGGTTTAAGTGCGAAGAACATTCGTAATAAATATCATTTAGACGTAATTTAAAATCTGAAACCTTTCAGATTTTTTTTAATGAAGATATTTTGACGATTTATGTATTTTTGCCTTTCTACGAAGTGAGAACTGAATTAGTTGAATGAGAAATACACTCATGTCCATAAATTAAGGATAAGGCAAAATCAGGCAAAGAAAGAGTTAGAAGCAAAACAAATTTGACTTATTTGTAAAGCTTATTTTTTAAACAAAAGGCGAAGAGCAAAAAAAGATGCTATATGTTTGATATTATTAAAAAAAATTAGCGGTTTTTCGTCCTTAAAAAAAAAAAAAAAAAAACTATTTACAAAAAACCAATATTACACGGTTGGTATGATTGTTAATACATTGTATGTCTCCCAGACGATGCAATAAAGTCCGTACAATGCCTAGTCATGCTGAGTATCAAATTATCGATCTGATCTTGGGGGATATTACACCACTCAAAAAGCAATGCTTTCCAAAGTTCCGATAGACATGTAGGAGGAGGTTAACGGGCTGCAACTCGTCGGCCAAGCACGTCCCACACGTGCTCTACTGGATTCAAGTCCGGTGAGAATGCTGGCCAGTCCATACGGGTGATATCATCCGATTGAAGGCATTCGCTTACGATGTTTGCACGGTGAGGACGGGTGTTGTCATCCATAAACATAAATTGTGCGCCCATGGCGCCCCGAAGCAAACGTACATGTTGTTCCAGAATGACGTCCCGATAGATTTGGCTTGTCATGGTTCCAATTTGAACATGCAGGTCAGTTCTGGAACCCAGAATAATTCCACCCCAAACGAGCACTCCTGCACCATCGTAACGGTGTCGTTGAATGATGTTTTCTTGGTGGTAACGGGTACCTGGAGCTCTCCATATGAAAGTCCGGCGAGAATCACACTGCAAGCTAAACCTGGACTCGTCGGAAAACATCACACAAG
>KK118383.1:24467-40564 GCA_000611955.2 Stegodyphus mimosarum | reverse complement strand
ATAGATTATTATATGTATCAAACCTTAGATAGATGTAAAGCGAATTATCCTTTGGTCTAAGATTTCTCGGAGCACAGCAACTTTCGAAGGATGTAAAAGAATTTTTTCATTTTAAACTCAGTAACATGAACAAAAGGCACTCCTGGTGCTTATTATTACTTAACTACGGCGAGAAACTCGAAGTAGAAATTCAAATGTAGAACTTAATTTAAATAAGAATTCGCCAAAGGCCCTGCAGAGAAATTTAATCGCGAAGTTGGCTCGGACTTTACTGTCGTGAATTTAAACTATCAGCCAGTATCAGAGTCGAAGACAGGAACTCTTATCTAGAATAGCAAGCGTAGTAACGCGGGCTTCTAACGGCAGAACACGCTCTGACTTAACAATCTGAAACCTTCGCTGAAATACACGAGCTGATTTGCATTCTGGCGGGAATACGGAAAGAGAGAAGAATAAAGATTCTTAGCATAAGATAATTGTTATGTAAATTAAATAAACCCTTACAAATCTTTAACACATTCTTTAAATCTATTGCCGTAGAACACATACTTCGAATTTTGAGTCTTGACCATAGTAACATGAGTTACATATCACACGTTCAGTACATATCAGCGAACAGGTATAGGATGTCCAGCCAGCTTGCTATGTAGAAACGTGTAATGGAAAGAATCAAACTATACGGTCAAAATCTGATGTATTACTCACTAAAAGAAGCGACTGTATATCACAGAAATGAAAGGTATTACTTGAGTCTTGAGTTTAAAAAGTGAACTGAATAGCTAAGTTTATATTTAATTCATAATCAATATGAATTTTCGAAAAAAATTTATTTCGACCAATGCTCTCAAAACATCATTTTTATCTACCGCTATCTATTTTTATCTTCAGTGACGTTATTCAAAACGATGCATTTTGAAAGTTCATCGATTTTCAAAAGGCTAGTTATTTCAGTTTTCATTCTTGCTTACTTTTTTTGAAACAGCGATGTTATTCGTCAATTAAAAGTACGCTTAGCCGCCCTTTAATTATGCAGTTATTTTACTTTATAGCCAGAAGTCTTTCAAAGAACGTTAAAAATCAATAACATGCAATGAAGTCTTTGTATATATGCTAATTGAACTCAGAAAAATATCTTCAGGCATGTAGAAACAATCTCAAAAGAACTGTAAAGAAAACAGAAATGGAAGCAGAGTTAAATTGCCTTAAGAAGGATCAATTATCTGTAATTGAAGATTTTAAATTGGTATTTGCTTCTTCCGAGAAATAAATTACTTCTTTTCTGGTGCTATTAATCACAATTCAATGTTTTGAATAGAAGTGGCGCTGATTCAGTCGTGGTGGTGGTAGTGGAAAGTTCTGGCGCATAACCCAGAGATTATGATGCGCCAAGTGTAAGGTTATTTATATATATATAAATGCAGGGAAGTAAATGGAAAGCAGTCTGCATAATCACACAAAAGCACATCTGCGCACTGCGTGATTCTGTAATACAGTGTAAAAACAAGATGAAGGTTTGAGATAAGCACAGCAATGGCAGAATTTGAGAGCAAAGTTTGAAAACTATTTTCTGTGTGGTAAACACTTGTCTGATGTTGGTGCATTTTAAAAGACCGCAGTTAAAATCCCAAATTTAGGTAAGATTTAAATGCGATATTACATTTTCATAACCTTTAAAAACCTAAAGATATTAAAATGGGGTTGTTCCCTAATTAAATCTATTAAAGTAAGATTTATTTTATGAAAAAACAGTAATCTAAGAGAATTAAAAAGACGACAAATAATTAAAATATGTCAATGGATAAAAGTGAACTGCATATAGGTTCATTTCCCCCATTCAGTAAATACTGATGAGTTAATCTTGAATGACGGATACGGAGGCGAGTCGAGAGAACTTCCTCCTTACGATTTATATTCAATTCCCAACACTGCACCCTGGCTTTTACACGTCTCAATTTATTGTTAACTTCAGACTCCCATAAGTTCTGCTATTTATCTAACATCTTGCTTTTGATGACCTTCTGAATATCTCTAAAGGGAATAAACTGGTAAACACATTCAACAGGCGAACTTAGCTCCAATATCAGCTAATTCATTCCCCTTGATTCCAGAGAATCCGGGTATCCAGCAATAAACAATGCTGTAACCCTGATCCGTCAAACTTCGATCTAGTGTGACAAACTGTAACAGCAAATGAATCATTAGGAAAACAACCAGCTGGTTATTATTAGAGACTTCTTCTTAGAGCCAGGCTGAAAACGATCGGCGAGGGAGAATGTCCTGAAGGCTAATGGGTCTCTAACCCCTAATGCTTTTATGATGCCGACTTTTCACGGCTGTTCGCTGGTCTTTTGTGAGAGACGAGGCATTTTTTTGTGAGAAGAGACGAAGCAGTGGAGTTGAATGGACATGTAGTCAGAGAAGGCTGTGGAAAACTCGGTCTTTCCCTTCTGTAAGATATAGCAATGTAACAATTTACGCTATTCATCCATTATTTAACCACGAATGAATTTGTTGTTGAGTTTTAAATAAATTTAAAAAGACAATCCTGTCTTGCTATTTTTCCATAAAAGCTCGGAAACGTTACACTAGCCTAACTAAAAAATTGTTATTATTATAGAAGGTTTTCATTGACATCAGGGCACTTTTGGAATCGGTATAGATGATGTGCTTTTGCAGTGTTGTCTAGTAATATATATCAGAGCATTATTGATATCAAATATTTCTGAGGAAAAAACAGAAAAGGCTTCAGGCAGCCTAAAGCTTGTCAGAGTATCACCGCATACAAATGCCGATCCAACTTGATTGTTGGACTTTGAGCCGTCTGTATATATCAGAGTATAGCTGCCGTACTTGCATCTGTGGTCTTCAAAAATTTGACGGAAAATTACGTCGCAAGTATTACTGTTGTCAAAATTACCAAAAATGTTGAGAGTAGTTATTTTTAAATATGTGGAAGGTGGGGTATCATATAACCTTACCTCTTTATCTTGTACATCAGTCAAGTCATAGTTTTCCAAAAGTGACTGTATCTTCAAAGCGAAAGGAGGAAGGCAAAGAGTTCGTTCTTGGTACAAAAGATTGTACCGGCCATCAAGGAGAAGTGATCGAACAGGATGAAATGGTTGGGAATTAACTCTGAAGTAGTACTCCAGAGACAACTGTTTACGTCTTAGATTTAAAGATGGCTCATGGCATTCGACATAAAGACTCTGCACTGGAGATGTTCTGAAAGGACCGGAGCAAATTCGCAGAGCTTGGTGGTCGATAGGGTCAATTTTCAGCATTACCGAGGGCCGTGCTGATCCATTGGTAATTGACCCATATTCAATTTTTGATCGAATAAGACATGTATAAATTTGCAACACTGAATGTCTATCAGCCCCCTAAGAGGTATTCGCTAAGACCTTCAGAATATTTAATTACTTAAGGCACTTGTTCTTCAGGTTTAATACATGAGACAAGAAACTGAGCTTCCTGTCAAATATAAGTCCTAGGAATTTAACTTCAGGTAGCACTGGAATCAAGGTACCATCTAGGAGGAGCTCTGGTTCTGGGTGTAGGCTTCTTTTACGGCAAAAATGTACACATACTATCTTCTGATTCCACAGCTTGAATCCATTTAGTAATTTTGTTTAAACAAAACTGTAGTTGTCTCTGAATACAACGCATGTCTGAGCCTTGACAACTAATCTGAAGATCATCAACATATAATGTGCCAAGAACTGGTTTTGGAAGCTAATTAAGAATTGAATTAATTTTTAAATTAAAAAGAGTGACACTCAAAACGCATCCTTGGGGTACACCTTTCTCTTGGATAAAATCCTTTGACAGCAAAGAGCCTATCTGTGCTTGGAAACGTCTATTCATTAAAAAGTTCTGCACGAAGAGTGTTAACCGTCCACGTAATCCAGTGTTATATAAATCGCGAAGTATTCCATATCTCCACGTTTTGTCATATGCTTTCTCCATGTCAAAGAAGATGGAAGTGGTTTCTTTTCACAAAAGCATTTCGTACAGCTGTTTTAAGAATCACAGTATTATCTGCAGTTGATCTTCCTTTTCGAAAACCACTCTGATATCGTGATAATAGACAATTTTCTTCTAAGTTTTAGACTAAGCGGTAGTTTACCATCTTTTCAAGAACTTTGTTTATACAGCTGGTCAGAGCAATGGGACAATAGTTAGAGGGATTCTTTGGTCTTTGCCTGGCTTTGCTATAAGGATTACTCTAGCTCTTCGCCATGCATCCGGGAAAACCTGTTGCCCCCATATCCTATTATATAGTGCAAGGAGGGCGGCTAATGATTTAGGAAGGAGATGTTTTATCATCTCATAGCTTACGCCATCAGGACCTGGACTTGTTTTGCCAGTTTTAAACAACACTCTCCTCAATTCAAGCATCGTAAAATAAGTATTATATACTTCTAGATTGGAAGTCTTAAATGCAATTCGTTTATTTTCTGTATGATGCTTGTAGGTTAGAAATTCTGTGGAATAATTACTGCTACTTGACACATTGACAAAAGCTTTTCCAAGAGTGTTCGTGATTTCTTCTCTGCAACTTATCACTCGACCATCTGCATGTAAAATTGAAAGTGAGTAACTCTTGTATAAACCTGTTGCTTTTCAGACTCTCGCGATTTCTTCTCCGCAACTTATCACTCGGCAATCTGCATGCAAAATTGAAAGTCAGTAACTCTTGTATAAACTTGTTGCTTTCCTGACTCTTTCCCATACTTTCTTGCAGAGTGTAGAGACTGTAATGGATGCTACATAAGATCTCCAAGAATCCTTCTGACTTTGTCTTCGTACATTTCTTGCTTTAGCTCTGGCTCTTTTAAAACCGAGAAGATTGGACAAGGTGGGATGCCGCCGAAAAATTCCCCAGGCTTTTCTTTGCTGCCTTTGAGTTTTCTGACATTCAGGGTTCCGCCAGGGTTTGGGGTATTTGGGAACATTTTTTTATGATTTTGGAATCGATAGTTCAGCCTCTTCAAAGATCTTAAGAGCGATGGTTTCCCCTGCTTCATCTATAGGCATCAGATTTACCATATCTTCCGACAGCACTGCATGGGAAGTGAACCGATCCCAATCTGCCCGATCTAACAGAAAGCGTGCAGGTTTAAAACAGAGTTAGTATTAGGTCCTCTCAAAGATTGGAAAATGATCATTATTAAAATGTTCATTTCGGACATTAAGAGAGAAAAAGAGCAGAAGAGAAGGTGAACAGATGACGAGATCCAAAACATGGAAGGTCCTTGAGGGTTGGTGGATATACGTGTTCTCCCCATTATTTAGAAGGCAGAGGCAGTGATCATCGATCATACGCTCTCTCTGTCTTTCGCGTGAATTAATATCGGCGCTTCCCCAAAGAGGATTGTGACCATTAAAGTCACCGAGAATAACGAAGCGAGTAGGTAGTTGCTCTATGAGGTCATCTAAGTCTGGTTGATCAACGTGTTCATTTGGCGGTAAAAGACTGAGATTAATGTTGTTATATTTATTTGAATTGCTATCGCCTGAACATGTGGGGCTAAGTGGACGATAGAAGCTGAATAGTTATTTGAATTCAAGAGGGCAACACATCCACAAAAACGTTCGTTACGCACATTATCTTTCCTGGCCACACTATACCTCCGAAGTTGAGTTGAAGTATTTGACCTGAGTAGAGTTTCTTGCAGTGCGATATACACAGCATTATGAGCCTTTGATGTGTACAAAGCTTTGGGGATAATTTCGACAGTTCCAAGAAATGAGGATTGCCATCACGGAAACTTATTTTTCCGATGCTGATCCTTAGTTAAGCGTGGAAGCAGATGTCTCGGAAGGTCGATGCCTTCATCTGTTTCCATCTCTGAATCTATCATATCACCACACATGCCATCAAATAAGCTGTTGTTCGGGCTTCTGGATTTTGATTGGTTCTGTATTACTTTTTGTTTTTTCTTTGTAGTTCTATGCTCAAGCGAATCTGGTTCTTTTACTACGTCTCTTTTGTCTATTTTGGTTACTCCTTGATGTTTCTAAAGGATTTTCAGGTTGAAAATTAGGCAATGTTTGATTTCCAATTGATAGAAAAGTCTTGGTGTTATTGGCATAGGAAACGTTGGGTCGAGGCTGAGAGCTATTAACTATCTTCTTTGCTTCTGAGCAGGATATGTTTCTGGTGACCTTTATGTTCTGCACTTCATTCTCCCTTTTCCATTTTTTACAAGATCTAGAATATGCCGGGTACTCTTCTTGACAGTTGATGCAAAGCGGTGTTTTCATGTAGCCTTTTACTGTCATAGCCCACCCCTGAGCATCTGGCACAGGTAAGATTGCCACGACAAGAGAGCTTAGAATGGCCATATCACTGACATTGGAAACAACGCATCGGGTTGAGTATGTATGGTCGCACTGGGCAATTTAGATATCCTGCTTTGATAGATTTGGGAAGAACTGGAGTGTTAAATGTTAGTATAATATTTTTCGTGTTTACAAGTTGTTCATTTCGGCGTATCTTAATTATTCGCACTACGCACACATCTTGACTTGCAAGTATTTCATTCTCTGTAGCAGCTATTAAGTCTGATTCTGAGATGACGCCACGCGAGAAATTTAATGTCTTTTGACGGGAGACATTTATTTGTGTATTTCCTAGTTTTGTTAGCTTGCAAAATGCAGCAGGCTGTTTGGCGGATGTGGTTTCTATAAGCAGATCAACCAGATCTGAGCTTCTTGATGTTCTTTGGTTCGCCTATTGCTGAAGATATGTATTTGTTTATTAAAAAAGGTGACATTTTCTGCAATTCGTTATTTAGGTTATTTATGACCAGGACTCTGTAGTTTTCAGTAGATCTTAATTCAGAATCAATAGAGGTTTTCTTCTGCGTTTTATCATTCGATTCAGCTGCTCCATTGTCTGCGACAGTAACTAGTTTTTCACATTGACCTGTTGACTTATTAATGTTCATAATATGCCCAAGGTCGGTTTAAGAAATACAATTATTTGAACAACTCATAATATAGAAATATAATAGCTATTTCAGACATGACTTACCACCCACCACCGAGTCCAACAATGGGATGCAAATTCCTGCACCAGTGCTAGTCATATCTATACGCTCACAGAACAGACCTCCACCCTTAACGAGGAGTTCAGCAGACGTTCCGATTGCTGAAACCCAAGCAAAAAAAAACAATTCTGACCAGCCACTTGATACATACGGGGCCAGTATGTAGCTCCCGTTTAAACTGAAGCAGAAGCCAAAGCAATGTCTTGGGGACAGTACCTCGCCCTTCAGCTACCAGGACCTTCCTTTCCAGCCTTACGGGTCTCCTCTCAGTTTGGAGCTGAAAAAAAGGAGTGTAACAGCTTCTGATCTGAGCCCCCCAACCTCCGAGAAGGAAACCACAAGGGAAGAATAAATAAAAGAAAAAAGCAGACGCCAAGGAAAGGAGAACGGGAAAAAAAGAGACAGATCACTAGGGCTAACAGGGTCGTGACACCCGTCTCACCGAGAAGATGATCCCCCGAAGGGCTAGGGTACCTCGGGATTGCCACACCCGTACTCACAAAAGTGAGCCTCTGAGGGAGACGCTGATTCATTATCTGCTGTTTACGGCGGTCCACAAAATAAGCCGGGAGATTTATTTTTTATAAATTTTTGATTCAGATACCTTCGTAGAACAAAATTTTCAAGTCCTTAAAAGTTCAAATAAAATATAAGGCTTTCGAGAACCAATGATGGGATTTCATTAGGTCTTTTTACAGCACGTATTACATGAAGAGGGTGAAAGTACTTTTATTTAATTCAATCACAGAAAATGACTATGTGCACGTAGATTTACGGTTGGTTTGTGCGTACGTTTTCTGTCTGGTGGAACACAAATCCATTACTCCGGTACAATGGAGATTCAGATGACTTTACAACTAGGACATATCCTGATATAATCCTGAGAATAGCATCAGACGATGGTAAAAAAACAGTACTAAGACACGAAAATGATTGTATGCGTGTGTCTTACATCTGGTGAAGCCCAAATTATTCTGGCACAACGGCAATTCAAATGAGAACAGGAATCCACCACTTGAGAACAGCATCAGAGGATGGGGCAAATAATTCTAAGAAAACCTAAATTATTGTATGTTGTACTTTTATTGTTCACTGTCCGAAGTACTCTGTGAAGAGGCTTCATTCAGGAGAATGGAGTAGCTTTTTCAAAATCTCAAGTTAACAGTTTATCCGTCTTCTTTCTTCTTTAGGCAAATGTTTTGAAAAACTTATTACTAACAGAATTACTTGGCATTTACATAGAGAAAATGTTCTTAGTGCCGACCAATATAGTTTCACTGCTCAAAGGTGTACTGAGGATGCACTTCTGCGTCTTAGAAACATTGTACAAAGGGGCAAGACGAGAGGTTTGTATACTATTTTAATTTTTCTGGATATTGAAGAAGCTCTTGAATAGCATGGTTGCCTGCTATTCTTGATTTACTGAAAAAAAATGAAAATACCGCATAATGTGTATAATGTGGTTTCTAATTTTCTTAAAAACAGGAAGGTCGATCTTTTTCTGGCTGGAACCTCAAGAGTTCGTCGACCTCAAAGAGGATGTCCACAAGGCTCTGTCTCCGGTCCAAAACTTTGGATTAGTATTATGAATGATCTTTTACAGAAACTTGCTCATCTCTTCAATTGTGAAGTTTTGCCTTTGATTTGTTGATTTGTGTTCAAGGAAAGGAAATACATAAAGCTTGTCATCGAGCCCAAGATGTTTTAGATTTCATTTCATTTTTATATTTTATTTAATTTTAAGCTAAACTTTAACTATGCAAAATACAATACTATGTTCATGGATAGAAAAAATACTACATATGAAGGATATCAATTGTTTTTTAAATGTTTGAAGGAACTGCTTGAAAACATTTATGGAACTCTTTCATGCTCTTAGTGACTTTTTAAGGAACGAATCTGAAATGAAAAGTCTGTTAACCCTTGATAGTAAGGTATTTCTGAGTTATTTAGCCGATATCTTTCAAAAACTAAATATATTAAATAAAAATCTTCGAGGAACAAACAAAACTCTTGTTGATGCAAAAGCAAGCTATTTGGGTTCATAACCTTTATTGAATTATGTCAAACATATATTTACAACAAAAAATGTGAATGATTTCACAACTTCGATGATGCAACTAGTGTTAGTTGATTTTTCTGATTTTTCTAATATGCAGTATTAAGAAGAACTCGCAGAAATTCAAAATGATGCCTCAATTAAAACTGTATTTAACATAAAATGAGCGATGACATGGCTTTGTGAGGAAACCGAAATCAAATCACCAAATGTGCAAGAGAACTATTGTTACCGTTTCCATCTTCATATTTATCTGAATGCGGATTTAGAGCCAAAAATGAATTGCTGTTAAAAAGAAAAAAAAATCAGCAAGATAATAACAAATATAGGAGACTTAAGACTGAAGTTAACTAAACTAGAACCTGACATAAAATCGTTTTACAGCAAGCATCAACTGCAAGGATCTCACTAAATTTAAATAATAAATAATCACTAATAATTAAAGTAATATAGAAAAATCTTTCATTAAAATTATTTTGTATTTGAATATCAGTTCTCCATTATATGCTTCAAAAATTTACTTACTGAGTCTGCTCAATAATTTCAGACTAATTTCTTCCTAAAAACCTATCAATCAGGTTTCTTTAGTGAACGTTTCAAATTTTGAATATTAAAAATTATGTATATGTTAGGGGGCATAAGAATTTTAGAAAGGCTTAGGTGGGGCACAGCACAAAAAAGGTTGGGAAACACTGAGGTAGAGTCATTAGGCTTATCGAACAGTAAACATGAAAATACATGCAGTACCTTTGCCGAGATTCGAGCTCCGGACCTCCAAATTGCCAAGTGGATGTGCTTCCAATCACACACGACGAAACAGGTATTCAGGCAGAAAATACCATATAACTGAATTTATGTGTTGTTTCTTTATGTAAATACCAACCAGTTTCCTATAAAGTTTCCTCCATGAAGTCATCATTCGCCTAAGACAAACAATTCTTGCGTACTTTACCGTATTCAATGAACCAACTAACTGTGAGGGGGGACTTTTATTTATTTGCATTCGGCTGAAATAAATGCAGAAATGTTCATGAAAAATTATTTGCTTGAAATAAATAATTTTTTTTTTAAATACAAAGACTGATATTCTGAATACTTTCTTGTGCTATTCAGTTTAGATAATCGAAGCTTTAGTATATTTTACAGTTAGAAACTTTTTATCGTTAAAATTTGTGCATTAAATAGCGAGACTATTAAACCCATGCAACGACGTAATCAGCTGTCTGACGCTCGACGTGCTCGAAATTTCATTTTTATGGGTTAGAGAATTTGAACTTTAAGCCCATCAAATTATACACTAATGAAAGATGAGGAAATAAAAATGAACAAAATTTATAGCAAGTGAAAGTAGTAGTACATTGTGTTAAAATACATATGAGCTGCGATAGGGAATAAAAGTATTTTGTTCTATTAAGTCTTCTTCTCAAAATTAATTGCATTTGATACAGTAATTCATTTACTGACAACCTTGTTGTCAAGAAAGGGAGCAAATTAGGTTTTTATTTTTTATCCGCTTGTTTCAGAGAATATGGTTCCAGTTAAATTCTTTGGCGAAAGGAGTTACATGCATGATAAGAAAAGTAATATGTCAAGACAGAAAATGAAACCTATCAAGAATGTAAAGAAACGAAGTATTTTTCTCTGGAATATAAAATAATTTTTGCACTTCATTTTTAGGGTGCGAAATTATGAATGCGAAGTAAAGTGTTGAATTCTTGCGTTAAAAATGTCAAAATAATAAGCATTTATATTTAAAGAAACAATATAAGTGATTAAGCAGGATTATAAATAGTTAGTCAATTAACTATTTGTTATTGAATTAGATTCGTTTTTCAGACTGTTGTTTATACTAAGTACAAATATAATACCTTGCCACATTTTAAGGATACTTACGTATTATCACGTCGACAGTTAAACACTCGCCAAGCAGAGCGATTTAGTACAAGGTATGGAAAAGCGTGATTTAAAAACACACTCATAATATCTGCGTTTTCGTTTGATGTAAGAAAAATTGATTCTGGATTAGTAATCTATTGTTTTTATGAAAAAGCTTATAAATTATCAGTTACAGCTATATTTTTCTTGCATTTTGAAAAAAAATCATTAAAACCTATCTTCTGCAGAACAGCAAGTAGTGGTTTCTTTTCAAGGTGTTGGGAATCCTATCATTAAAAAAAAATGCGCGTTAATGAGGCACTCTATGGTCACTTGAATGTGGCAGACAAAACAATAATGGATTGGAAATATTACTAACGGGAAATTTATGTTCATAACGTCCTAAAAAGAACTTCCTGTAAAATTGGAGAGCCTAACAAATAGTAGAAATCGATGAAAGCCTCTTTACAAAGCGCAAAAAGAAGCTGATTGAGTATTGATTATTTATTAAATAAAGAGACTTCAGATCCTCCTTAATTTCGCATGAATGATTGGTGCAACTTTGCGGGATCTCCAGAAAACAACTGGCTCATATTTATGCCAGAAAAAATCATGGAAGCTGCAATCCAGACAGCCCGTTTGCCAGAATATAAAGTCTAGCCGAATTAGCAATGAATGGTTGTCTTATCCGATTAATAGTCGTTGGGCTATGAGCTTTAGGAGGTACTAAAAGAAAACAGAACATGTTCAATTATTCAAAGTGTGAGATAAGGGAAATAAGGATGGGTTTGGAGAATATTTTGTATTAGAAAAATTGACCACTTCAAGTAAATCGTTTTAGAAATTACGCTAATTATTGTAATTAAACAGGAATTTATTTCCAAACATTAAATATTGTACTTCCACACTTAATTATATTTTTAGCGTAAGGTGAAGAAAAAATTATTAAAATATTAGTATCTGTAATAAACACTTTTAATTTCTTATTTTCTCATATCATCTACAGCTAATGCCCATTTTTTAATATATAATTGATAACAGTTAACTTGTTTTTAATTGAAAGCTTAATTATTTTCTTCTTAGATGCCGTAATTAGGAAATGAAGAATAATACACCTAACATCTAACCTTTCGTCCAGGCTTCGAAGACAGAATCAATAAAAAAAGAAAAGAAAAAAAAAAGCATAAACCTGTAATTAGGAAAAAAGGCGATAGGATAGCGTAAGAGATAGTGATAATGAGAAGTTTTTGAGATTCAAGAATCTAAGAGATATCTAAGAAAAGGATAAAAGAAGAATATCGTTCCTTTGTGTCTCTTTGTCTTGGCACCGATTCTCAGTGACAGAATGCATCGGCTGCATGGAATTTTTACGTATTTGCCTACGTGCAGCGTAAACACGAGCTTTCCTATAACGTTTTCCAAGGTGGCAGGTATGATAGATATGGCTTCGAGTATTTTGTTATGAAACATTAAGCAACGTACAAACAGATGATTCACATGTCTTTTTAAAATATATTATTTGAAATAAAATCCGACAAGACCGTGTAAATTCTGAAAACTGACCGATGTTCAAAATTCTTCCGGAAATTTTTAAATTAAAGTCTGTTTAGCACCCATTCGGATTCAATGTCTTTTAAAAAATCAAAGCCAATAACGGGATTACAGATTGGATTTCAATGTAAAACAAAAAAAGTCAGAGTGTCAAATCTAGGAAGTAGAAGGAATAAGCAATAAGCTCTCTCGCAATAGCGAATTGTCTTGCACAGCTTGCAACAAACATCCCGTCGTATGAGCTTGCAACATTTCGTCGTATGAGCTTGCAACATCGCCTGCGTTTGCATTCGGCGATGCAATCCCTAACTCATACGTAAACTGTATGTTTTAACTCCCCTTTTTACATTCGCGCCTTTTCTTTTAGCGTTTGTTGCTTATTTTTTAACACGAGTGTACATCAAGTATTGTAACTTGAAATTCACGATGCATACTATATAACAACAACACATGTGTTAATTATATACTAATTGCCAATGGTATATACACTCAAAATATTATTAAATAGCAGCAAATAGGGATTTGCCCGTCAATAGCAACAAGTCGTGAGTCTATCAATGTCCGAGTGAATATTACTAAATTTTGCTAGTTCGTCCCCTTTTCTATTTACAGCTGAGTAGCTCAATGGAGATTTCTCGCTTTCCTTATGTGTAACATAAATAACAGCAAATCTTAATGAAGGTATATTTTCTTAAACAATCAAAGATTAAGGCAAGTTTTCTCGCAGTTTATCACAATCTGTTAGCCAAACATAGGTTAGGTAGTTAAAAGAAATGTACAACTATAACCTGAAAAATAAGTTATCATACTTAGGTAGTGGGGAGTGGCAAGGGCTCCCGAAAACGGTACTTTGCCAGGATATCTAGTTGATAAACAAGTGGACAGTAATCAAACACCCTAACGTAATGTAACGTGACACGAAACATGAAGAGATTACATTTTACTCATTCCTAACGCTCTCGAACTGAAAGAGAAGAACTGAAGAAAAGTAATTATTAAAAGTCAGCTGAAACTTTAACCATTACTGATGCCTTTTTCCCTGACTGAAATAAGCCTTTTACTTTATTTTTCGCTTTACGGAAGATGTGGAATGAAACCGAAATGTATTTTCATTTCATTCATTTTTCCTCATTTCATTCATGAATATTAAAATGCTTTTACTTTATTCATGCATTCATTCTTTTCCGGAGAGAGAAACTGTTTTCTCCTTCATCACCTTAGTCTTCATTCAGGGAAGAAAAGAAGAGAGAGAGAGAAAGACATATCTTCTTATTACCTAGCAGAAATCTGTCACGTATTTTGTTTGGCTTTTCCATCTCGTTCTTTTCCATTCAAATTGCGCGTTCCGGAAGACAGAGTAAGGAGAAATGTAATCTTTCACCAATTGTTAATGCAGACAAGAGCTTTTGTGCAAACAGATTGTCATTTATTTCGCTTTGAAAGGAGACGATAAGACCCCCAAAATAAATCTTTACCGACAGAACTCGCATGGTTTCTACCACACCAGTAATTACATGACTCGATACGGAGGTGTTGAACGTTTTCTTCACTGGCTAATGCTATTTTAGGATTTTATTGAACCACAAATATTAGGACTGAAGTCCCAGACGTATGTATTTTGCAGGTTCATTTACGTTAGAAATGCATGTAGCCTAATCGTTCCATTCTTCGCATCCCGCTACCTCAAGCCAGTATTTCAGAATCATTTTTTCGTAGCATGCAGTGTCTGGTGTATCCTCCAACGAGCTCACTGTGCCAAACTCAAATGGCATGCTGTCCGAATTTACGATCAAAAACAACTGATGAGCCAGATTTTTTTTTAACAGAGTGAAAATTTTTATTAACATAACAAAAAATATATTTTAACTAAATTATCAACTTCGTTTGCTAAATATTCACCAAAACATTCAATTCAGAAACAATAATGATGAAAACGGAAGGGAAAAAAAATTCAAATTTGTATTTATTTTCTAACTGAAATATAAAGTTTGGTGTACCTGAAAGGCACTTTTCTTGCTTATACTTTGTAATTTAAGCACAGTGACAGCTAAATATTAAATATTCAGACTAAAATTCAGTCCAATTACACATTGAATAGCTTACTTTATATTAGACTAAAAATAAACAGATTATTAAAACTTTCTAAGTTTCCAGAGAAAATTTAAAAGTAGGGCAAATCTTCAGAACAAATAAAGATAACCTAGTCTCTTTCTATTATTTATTAAATTTTTCTTCCAGACATAAATAAAAATGCATGTAGTTGCATGTAAATGATTACAAACTTTTTTATTCATAAGTGTATTCTCAAACGAAGCGATTATTCTTAGTGCTAAAATTCGTCTCAGCATTTTTAGTTTTCGACACGTACGAATAAATGTTCATCAAATCTGTATATTCAAGTACTTTTATATTACTCTGTGAATAAATTAGCGCCATTTTTAGATTTTCTAGCGCGTTTAAGTTCGTTTTTATTATTATTGATAATAATGTAGACTCGGACTCCAAATGTCTAAAATCGTGAAACCTTTGCAACACCATATTTATAACAAATACGTAATTGACATGTATCTTAAATGAAATAATGCAGTTAAATAAACAGTTAAAGCATGTAATAGTTCAAAAGTCCAGTTGAGATTAAACAGCCCCACACTTATTCTTTTAATAAATTTAGTTCACTAAAAATTATCAAAAGTTTAACATTTTCTGAGCAATTTTATCGCTACTGAAAAGAGAGAAAAATAATTTTGTAATTAAGAAGTACACTGTTTTTGATTAATGTGAGCTTTTTTCATTGATAAGAGAAGTTCTGTTATATTTTGGAAGATCAAACAGAAATACTTATGTCTTAATGCTGACAATAAGCTGTTATTACCCGTCGTTCCTCGAAAAAATATAGTAAATCATGAATGTGTAATGCGTGCTAGATAAGATCTAAATGATTTCAATATTTTTTTTTCCTTTTTAATTTGAGTTCGTGAAACTGACATTACTTCATGTTTTGATTGCAACCGTGTGCAGCCTTCGTGGCGCAATGGGTTAGCGCATTCGGCGGTTAACCGAAAGGTTGGTGGTTCGAGCCCGCCCTGGGGCGACGTGTTCTGTTTATTTTTAAGGACGTACTAAAAAAAAAAAAAAACACACTGAAAGGTTTCAGATCTTAACTGTAGCCTAAAAGGTGTTTGTTAAGGTTTTCTACGTTTTCGCTGAGCTTGCAGTCAACCAATCTGCTGTTACTCTCACTTCTACTAACCCATTTCCTTTTGTCTTTTTAGTTTTATTATTAAGCATCATTTTCTTCGAACTTAAGCCATAGAAAATTATACAGCAAAATTACAAAAATTTTAAAAACAGCACAGCAGTATACGTTAGAGCTCCCGACTCAGAGTTAAATGTTTGGTATACATTTTCTGTTTTTTTATTTTATATTTTGTAAAACTTTAACGAATTTTCGTTTAACAAACTCAGCGATTTCAAAGCGAATAATGGCAACACTGTACGAAATACTAAAATATTTTTATCTCCAGCGCACAAGAATGTCTATCAGAAATTTGTGA
>KK118383.1:10679-24424 GCA_000611955.2 Stegodyphus mimosarum | reverse complement strand
GAAAAAAAAAAAAAAAAAGAAAGGAAAAAAAGAAATTTTGTAAAGCCATCTTAGTAAGAAAGCGGAACATTGATATGATAAACTGAGAAAACACACACACGCACGCGCACACGCAAAAAAAAAATAATAATAATAATAATAATAAAATGTAATTAATAAATAAATAAACAAAACGTCCATAACGCCCAAATGGGCCTTTTAACGTTTTCTGTGTTACCTTTACTTTTTAAATATCATGTTCTTCACACTTAAACCATAAAATTCAATTCAACAGCAATATCGCAAAATAATTCTAAAATCTTTAGAATTTCCGATACACAGTCTCGCGAGCTGGAGACATTTTATTTTATTTTTATTTTTTTGTACATTGTTGCCATTGCTCGCTTTGAAATCGTTGAGTTTCTTAATCAAAAATTCGGTAAAGTGTTATAAAATATTAAATCGATAGTAAAACAGATTTCAAATTTGGGCTTCCAGATGCCCATATTTGAAGGAGGATTGGGTTATTCAAAATTTGATGGCTCTAGGTACCGTTTTTTATCAGAATGCGAGAAACATACATACATTTATGCAGATTCGGCATTATTTCATTTCTTTAAATATAACACAGGGCGATAATATTTGGTGCTAAAACGAAATTAATAGCCCTTCTGAGCAAGCGCTCCTTTGGGCTAATAATAAAACAAATTCAGAATTCAAAATTTGGGCTTCCAGATGCCCATGTTCGGATGGAGGACTACGTTATTCAGAATTTGGCGACTTCAGGTACCTTTTTTGTTCACAATGTGAGAAACATACATACATTCATGAAGATTCTTCAGTATCTAATGTCTTTAGATATAATACAGAACGATAATATTTGGCAGCAACAATTTAAAAAGCGGTACAATACATTTAAGTGAGGCAAAATGCTGTTTCGAGACTAATATCCCATTCGGGACTAATTTTCCTTTTGGACCAAAAAAACCGAAACAATAGCTCAAGAGGGCTCGCATAAAGTTTAATATGATTTATCAGTAGATCTTACGAATAGACATGGCCCAGGTGGAATAACAAAACTTTTATAGGATCTGAGATTAATATGCATTTAGAGTAACATGGGAACGTTATATATCTTCTGCGCATTTAAAAGCTGAAAAAATATTAATATAACTGTATAAAAAGTATTGAATGGTTTTAATTAAATTTATCATGAATTAATCCATTTTTATTTGAATCTATCAGATTAAAAAGTAAAAAATAATCATAATCCTTTTTAAGAACTTCGTTCTATTACTCTTAAATACTAGTTTGTTTATTAATAACAGGCAGATTAAATATGAAAGAATAATATTTTACGTTTTGCCAAATGGCAACAGACTCGAATGAAAAGTGCAATAAGACGTTGAAGTGAAAATAAAATATTTATATAACGTAATTCTATAGAAACGTATAATGTTTTTAATTAGATATACCACGAATTAAACGCATTTTTATTAAATTGAAACAGATTTAAAAGTAAAAAAAAATACAATTTTAAGAACTGCATCTGTTATTTATAAATAGTTGTTCATCAGTAAATATCTTACATTTTGCCAAATGGCAGCAGATTGAAATGAAAAATGAAACAACACAAAATCGCTTTTTCGGACCAATAGCCCTTCTGGGCTAAAATTAAAAAAATAATATAGACAAATTCGAATTCGCAGATTTAGCTGATATTCGCGAATTGCATGGAATGGAAATTCGCTCTCCATTAAAGTTACTGTTCTAATCAAGGAGACTAATCACGAGGTAGGTACCAAAATTTTCGAGTATAAGTTCGTTTAAAAATTTTAGCTTCTGTTTACGGCATTATCTCGACAGACTAACATGCAAATCAATTTTTGATACTGAAAATAGTGAAATTTAAATAAAGAACTCCGTCTTGGTACATCTTAAAGAAGATTGATTTTATCTCTCGTTACCTCACTTACTCACCAGCGGCCGAGCGATGAATATTTGTATTTTGACCTGGGATCAAAACCTGGTGCTCATTGGTTACATGATTGATTTTCGTAGTTTTCCCCACGTGCAACGTGAATACGAGCCAGTTTTCCTTAAAACGTCCTACGCGAAGGCTCTATAGGCAGATAGCCCACGAACTCCTTTGCCTTAATCAATTAACCTACCCTTACCTCACCTTAATAAATCTTGTGAATTCCCTAAATGCAGACCTCAAATAAACTGGTATATAATTATTTGACTGAAACAGAGTACGTTAGAGCTACCTGCCTTGAACTTAAAAAATGAACCGTAATTAAATAACATAATATTTTGAAAACGTTCGATGGCAATAGGTTTTATTCGCAGTTATGTACCAAGAAAATTAATCAACGAATTTTATCACATAAATACGTAGTCCACCGCAACCATAAAATAATTTTTGGTATACCAATACTAGTGAAGTCTATGCGTTCCTTTCGCAAGCATTCACAGTAGACCGTACGTGAAAAGACCGCGTAGAGAATTGTCACTCTGTCTTGAAGAATCCTCTACTGATTAATATGTGCACGTAGTCCTCTATAGATTAATATGTGCTACTTGAAACACGAATAGCACCTCGAACCCTAAGATGCCCAATCGACGAGACCTAAAATTATTTTTTCAATGCAAGGTCGAAAAGCTTTCATTTCCTTTCTACATAGAAAAAGTAGTTTGTTTATCAGTCTAAAAAATAAATCATTTAAAAAGATAACGTATTGCTTTAAAAGTTATATTTTAACGTTAGTTTCAGAAATAAATCTAACTCCTAACATGAATAGCATGGCCCATTGCGTCAGTCTTTAATCATTTGTGTATTTTGCAACCTGCATCCAAAATAAAATCTGCTCTTATTCATAGAATTAAAAAAAATAATAATAACGTATTATTATTCGCAGTGCTCTCTATAATATGTCTTCTTTCTGTCAATCCTCTTAATAATAATATATTTAAAATTATTTGCTAGTTATATCATAAAAGAAATGCAGGGAAAGAATGGACTGGAACTTTCAAAACTGAAATTATATTTTTATTTGAGTTTTAATTTTATTTTAAAAAATTTAGTTTTAACAGTCCAGAACAGTAGGTGTTTCTTTTTTAAACTATTATTATTTAAAATTAAAATCCTAAATGAGGACTAAATTCTAAAATGCAGTTTTCCAATTGTTCCTCCTACCCCTCCAACCAATTGTCGTTTTAAATTTCGTTTTTCCTGTTTATGCATTTCTTTCCTAAAGAATGTGGCACAAAATTTCTTCCAACTTACGATCAACGCGGCCACTCGAAACCTGTTTTCGATCCTGAATCGGAATTAATTCTATTTCACTATCGATCCCAAGTTGATAGCTATTGTATGCTGTGACTTTTAAGAAAGTAAAATTTGATCAAATTCTTTCTGTCTTGATTATGCAATTGATGATTGACACAATGGCGATACATCTATAGAGATCTCGTACCTGTGTAGATCACACACCGATATCACTTTTATGCTAATGTCAACCGTATATGTGTGACGAGTTTAGTCAGTTTGCAGGTTAAAAAATGCATATTGCGCGGGGGGGGGAATGAAACAGTCCTGTATCTCCCGTTCTGCTGGGCCGATTGACGAAATTCAAATTGCGTTTTTCATATCTCGAAAGCACGACTTATGATATGTATTAGATTTACATATAGCATTATTCTAATATAGATATTTTGACACAAAATCGGACTTTTTCTGGAATAACATATATTTTTTTTTTCCATTTTTTGATTCTAAGACTAAAATTATGTCTAGATATCAACTTTTGTAATTCTGGCTAAGAAATTTAAAAATGTATCTTGGCGAATTTTTTTCACTTTGCGCCAAGAATAATTAATTCACTTGGCGGAATTCTTAATTTATATTAGGCTACTTATTTTCCTATTTTTTTCATTGATGCACAAGAGGAAAAAAGGTCCATCGTTCATTCTTTCAATAATTTTAATAAATTGCCTAAACCGAATTTTCATTATTATCGCTTATATTAAATGCGCCAAATTTCAAAACCTGACAAAATGTAAATTCCCTTATATTTTGAATAAAAGCTGTAATTTTTTGCAGATATGTTTAGAAATACATCTATTTTAAGGCGATGGCAAAACTTTTATCGGTTAAAATTAAAATTTGTTTTCGAAAAATATATAAAAATTATTTTAAAATACGAATTTTAAAAACAAATCATAAAAAATAGGCGAATTTTATTTGGAATGCACTAAAAAAAATTTAAAAAAAAAAAAAAAAAAAAAAGAGATGTTAATAAATATATATACCAAATTCAATTAAGATTGAGGAGCTAAAGTTTTGAGAGCTAATTTATTAAAAACTACTCTTGCAATTTTTACAAAAATTGGCAATTTGGCATAATTTCAGTCGTAGAATCGAAATATGGAAAAAAATGGCATGTCATTTCAGAGAATATCTGATTTTGTGTCACAATTCCTGTATTAGAACAGTGCTGTATATAAATTTAATACGTATCTTAAGTCGAGCTTTGGAGACATGAAAAACGCAAGTTGAACTTCGTTAATCGGCCCAGTTGAACCTGAGATATAGAACTGTCCCATTTTTTTGGGGGGGGGAGGCAGTGTACCTTAATACAGCTTAATTTAATAATATAACTTATTATCAAATCGAAAATGTAATTATTTTTATCTTAAATTATATTCAATTATACGCCGGTGCCGACTTTATCGAATGTCGACCTTATGAATGCAAGCTCGTTCTAATTTTTGTTTTATCTTTCCAGAAAAAACAAAAATATATGAGAAATGGAGGATGTCAGACATGCTTATAAATTTCGAAATATAATCCCGCATGTGGATTCCGCCCACAGTTGCCATACGAAATGCATAACTGTATTCTATCTTGTCAGATTGACTCAACGGAAGGGGAAAATGCTAATTGGATTTCTGTAAATGACAAAGACGAAGTAATAGCCATACTGGTCCGAAGATTCGCTAATTGTTATTAAAGGCAAGTCCAGCTCATTTATATTTGTTTACGGAATGTCTAGACATTTAGTTGCACGTCCTGCTTTCAGATGTAAACCGGCAATAAGTATAATACGGATTCTTTTAAGCAGAAAGGCACCGTTCCAAATTCGTGAAAGGTGACTAATGCTTAATTAATTTTTGATTATTACTTATTAAGCTGAAGTCTATTTTATTAGAGTTCTTTTTTTTCCATTAAATTCTATTCCGTTGATGGATGAATTCAATTAAGAATCGAATGTTGTTTCGGTATTAGATGTAATTACAGGTATTAGGTCTGAGTGTTAAATATGAAATGTAATCCTGCATTCTTGAAATATATTGTTTTACAGAGACAGTTATCACTTTGATTTTAAAAAGAATACATCGCAGAGACATACTTCCCCCCCCCCGAAAAAAAAGGAGAAGGTTTTAGAACGTTTTAAAACAATTATTTGACAGCAAGTTATTATTTCCAAGCCAAAATATTGTTTACTATAAAAATAATACAGAAGCATAAAATTAAATTTTTATAAGGCAGTTTTTATAACATTTTGTAAGGCAGTAGTCAGTTTATGACATGCTGTTATAGCGTTTCTTTTAAGTTGAAGAAGAAGTTGCTTAATCAAATGATTCATTCTATTTCATTTTCAACTTTTCATTTTTATCGAATTCGCAAATACATTCATAAAAATTTCTGGGTGCAAATTTGGAGCAGCGCAATTTATTTTTAAAATCGAAAACTTTTACGTCTCTTTCGAAAACTAACGGATTTTTCTCCCAATACTCTCCTCCTTCCCCGTGGTTCTGAGAAAAAGGGCTGAGTGCCCAATCAAAGTTATCATTTTGTAATAAGACTGAAGAAAACTGTCGTCCGGTTGATTCCAACATCATTCAATCTCGAAAGAAAGAAATTTTAAAGCTCGCCCAAGGCCAATCAAAACTAGCGGCGGAAGATGAAACACTTTCCGAGAAAGATGTTTCTTACAGCACTAGTTTAAACAGAGGATTGCTAGTTGAAACTGTTGCGCTGCCTCGAGTAGTTACCCGGGATATTTGACGGCGATGACGAATATGTTTCGCTGCGCATGATCTCGTATAAGTATTCGCCAGAGAAATTATTTTTGAAAAAATCAACCGATTATGTATCCTAGAAAACAAAATTTTGGGGAATATTTCTTTCGATGACCAGATTGATATACTTAGTATATCTGATAGCGGCACTTTCAAAAGTGACACGTAGCACTTGCCAACATCGCACTGCAACTGTTCTTATCTAAATGCAATACGCCTTTTGTATCCGTACGAACAAAACTACCCAGAACTCGTTTAGTTTATCATTTTGTGTCATTACAGCAACTTACGGCAGTTTTGAAGACCTAGTAATGACTTACTCGCCGTTATCCTTTTTGGATGCTTTTGCTAGAATTTGTTCGTGTTAGAGAACAAATGAAACTGACTGATAGATGAATGAAGTGCTGTTTGCTGTAAAATATAAAATTATTTGTTCTTATTTTAATACTAATTGATTAAAAATCCTTTATAAAATATTACCTGACGTTAATGAAAAACAAAAGCGTTTTGTATTTATTTTCTTTTCAGTCCATAATTACTTTTAAAGGTAAGGAAATTTTAGCGCATCAGTTGCGTACTTTGGATTCCTACAGTTATCTTAAATAGCGAAGCAAGACAACCAGATACAAATAGTCCAAGGGGATAAGCAAAGAAAAAGCGAAATTCTCTTCAACACGCAAAGAATATCGCAGATCATAAAAATCGTTCCCAAAGTCCGAAGCACTAAATGATGGAGCTAAAAGTTCAGTCGCAATAAACTTTTAGTTTACTCATTCACGGCCGTTCAGTTTCCTGTTAATAGTATTGCTCAAGAGGAAAGAAAGGGAAACACTTCTGGAGGTTTCGAGAAAAATCACTCCTACGGTTTTCAAAAATATGTTACCCGAAAACTTTCAGAATGTCACTTAGTAAGTAAGAAATCCCGAAATATACCCACCTTGATTATAACAACTGTCGCAAGAAAGATAATTTCTGAACATATCTTTGTTCTGCATAAGCTAGTCATACAATTTACTCAAAATTTAAAGCTCTATAATGTAATAAATAAAAACACTCTAAGTGATCATTAACTCAAAATCGGATAAATCACAATAAATAACATAAAAATTGCTTTTGAAAATGCATATAAAAACAAATAAACAGCAATAAAAATTTTCATGAAAAACAAGTTATAAGCAATTGCATACATGTTGTTACATGCGTAGGGGTTCGTAATGAATGCTCACAGAAACGATGGTGCCTGATAAAATTCATTTGGTACTTAACGTATAAACGCAAACACCTTAGTAGAAGCTGCCAAATTTTCAGAATGTGAAAAACTCTGGCAACCATACGTCTAACCACTTTTCCGGCAACCCTGCTCATAGCAACTGTTTCAATCAAGCAACGCCCCATTTTCGTTGCATTCAGAGTTCAAACAGTTTTTAAAATTAAAGTGGGATGTTTTTTGCCTTAAACTAATTTTTAAAATATGAGCTTGTGGAATTTGCCAGCAATGGAAGAAACTGCGGTAAAATTTCTGCAGGAACACAGAATTTTACTAGGAAATTTCTAAAGGAAACGAGGATATGCGTTTCCTAGATAGCAGTTACTGCGGAGGATTGCAATTCTCTGTGGTTTTTTTAAGCGAAAACAGATCGCATTATACTTGGGAAGAAGAATAACGCAAAAGAAATTGCAGAAAATGTTGAAGAAGAACGTAAGTGTTTAAAGAAGAATGTGAGTGTTTTACTTTTTTAACCCATCATATAATCCTTATTTAATAATTGAAATTTGCAGTTTAAATTACTAAAGTATACTTCCTTTTCCTATGTTGATAATGTTTACCGATTTACTATAAATAATGACAGTTTGGGAACCTCTCTAAAAAACTGCCAACTTGCCCCCTATAAGCAGTTTTTAACTTTTCACCCGTAAAAAATCGCCATATTGAGCCAAGATGGTTACGTTAATATATAAGTACCATTTATTTTACCAAAAGAAACAGTTTGCAGTTCTGAAACTTGTCACAAAAATAGTAGTACAACTCTTTTTAGTATGGCAAAGCACAATCAGTAGTTGCCATTTCAAACTACTAAGAAAGTTAAACATAATGCAATGCAAAGCACATCCATGGAGCGGAGCTCGCACGAAGATCTCTCAATACTCCGAAATCGATTCTGAATTAAAAGCTGAGAATGGATGCTCTCTCCGGCCTTATATAGATTTTTCCCGCCGCGGAGAAATCTCTAGCACCTTCCATTCCTCGAAATTACTGGAAGGCATATAGGGCTAAAGTTAGTTAAGCCGGATATTCTTACAGTTAGTTACATGTAGGGATCAATTACAGTTATTCAATTCTACTATCAATTTCAGTTATACATGGACTGGACCAAAATGTCGTCAAGTCTGGCGACTTTTGGGGATTTCTCGTCAATTTAGCGAGATCGCCATTTACTTCACCGTTAAATAGATTTGTGCCTGTAATCTTACTTTTCTGACAACGGTTCGTTTTCTTAAGGGATTTTTATTATACAAGAAATACTATAATTGTACGTATAATTTCACTAACATTATTTACATATATACAAAATTGGAAACACTGTACTTAAAATGTGCAACAATATTAAACTCAGTAGTCGATCGACATATCGTTTCGCTCAAATTAAATCACTCAAATTTTCACTTACTTTTTATCATTCTCTACTTGGAAGCAACTTTACTTCTGTTCATACTATGTGTCACATGGAACTGCTTTAATAAAATGAAATTTATTATTATTATTTCAGGCGTACAAGGCTTTCCTTGTACTATTATTTCTTTTTTGTAATAATTTCCACTTTCAATATGTAATTTTTCAATAAAGATGGCTATCGACTTCATTTCTTAAAAATACTGATGTTTCAAAATAAGGTAAAATAAATGTTTGAAAATAAATAAAATGATAATTATATAAAAATATATAATTATTATTTTATTATAAATGTTATACATAAACATTTTATTAATATTTTAATAAAATGTTTCAAAATAAGGTAAAGGGCGTTATGAGAACAACTTCAAATATGACTCTTTCCTCGCTCATGACTGGACATCAACTCATCGCGCTCTTACCCGCCAGTATGTCTCATTTTATTAATCTCAAGTGTTCACATCTCAACATCGGCGAAAGAATGGAATTATAAACACAAAGCCTAACTTCTTATGTGGTTCCCACAGAAAAAATATTTCAGCTAATTTAACATTAGTTATAGTACTTTAGTAAGTCAACGACAAAAACTTTCACAACTTTCCATGCAAATACTAATTACGAATTTTATGAAAACAGATAATAAAACTAATAAATGATTGCTGCCATTAAAAACTATTAATTATCGAATTCAGACACTTTGCAGTTCCCTGTTCCAGATCTGTTCAATTTGCAAAATAAGAAGTCATAAACTCAATAAATTCAGTTCCGAATATCTGTACGAAATCTGCTAGCAGAATTTTGAGCATATTGAACATTTTATTAATTGAAACGAGTATTGAATAGAAGGTTACATTTACAAAGCCCATCCATAATACTGAAATTGTTTTTGCAAGTATTTGTACCTTAGTATGAGAAATTTAAAATCGGAAACATGCTTCTGCAATTCTTTAAAATTGTATTGCCTATAGGTACTGCTTTCATAAAAGTTTGCACTTTAATATATTAGAGTTTTGTGATTGGAAGTTATTTTAAAGAAATAATGCTTGTAGTGGTACTTTTGAACATTCTGTATTATACAATATATTACACAATATCAGGCTTAGCTTTTTTAAATAAATGAATATGAAAGAACTACGCACTTTCAGACTGGTGTAGATTTTTAATAAAACTCTATAGATTTCGAGGGCGCTCAGACATATGTCCCTCTTCTTCATCAGCAAAACAATTTTTTGCAAACGCCAAAAAAAGTATTGTCGAAAATGCTTCTGAGAAAATACATAGTGCCATCTCTTAAGAGAAATAGTATTTTCCTCGAGAAGGAAAGAAAATAATATTTTCCTTGAGAGATAGCACAACATTTGTTTTCACTATGCTCTGTTTATTCATTTTCGTATAAATTGCATATAGCTCCTTCGTCTTCACAAAATGTTTTTGTTCCTGAAGAAGACAGACCTATGTATGATTCTCTGGAAATGGATAATTTTATTAGAAATCTAAACCAATCTAACAGTGCTGTTTTGCCCTTTTTAATTTTTAATTTTTATACTGTTGTATTTGTCTTTAAATTTGTAAAAAGTTGTTTCTTTTTTGCCCTGAAGGGAAGTTGACATGAGAAAAGAGTTCAAGTAAGGTTTTTCCCAAATTACAGAAATGCGCCGACGCTAAAATCCTTGCCACGAATTAAGGCAGAGTATGTAAAGGAATAATCTTATATCTTAAATAAAAAGCATTATAAAAATCCAGAAATAAACATCTTTAAATGAAAAAAAAATATTATTAACAATGAAAGGTAAAATTACAAGTATTGCTTTTAAATGGGGAATGATAGCAAATACCCAAAGAAGTTTACAATTAGTATTTCAAAAGCCAAAGTATACAGATTCGAAAGAACATTCCAAACAATGTCTTAACCAGGAAAGAAATCGTTTGAAAATATATTTTTTACGTACGAAAAAGTGTGACTCTAGTACCATTTCTGCCATCCTCGATAAACTGCATTCTTTCGTATAAATAGATATATACACAGTCTTTCTAAATAAAAATATGAAAAAAATAACTCTAAATACCACAATTTAGTTGCATTTGCTTGGTGCCAAAGAAATAACTATGCTTAAAAACAGCAGCTCTGAGATGATTGTACGGACAAAGAATATTTCTAACTATTCCAACATAGGGCACCATATGTTTTGCACTTTCGTTGACACAAGTAAAAGGAGAAAACACGTTTTTATCTGTTTTTCTTAGCAGATCTATAGAATTTATTTTTTTTATCAATATATGTGGATTTCAGATTTGCCACCTCCGCGTTTGAGGGCTTTCTAGTCACCTCTTGGGAAAAAATGACTTGAATCAAAAATAGATGGAAATGTCTCTTTGGAATCCACAGCTGCTCTAATGTATGTTGGAAGTACGACAAAGTATTGCAGTAACGGGAGATTTTTCTCTGGCAAAATAAATCGCATTTTTGAATAAACTCGATAAAGCTTCTAACAGCAAGTTTGGCGTAAAACAAGGAAAGACATGCATAAACTCGGTTCGTTTTCTTTTTGTGACTGAATATGTTTAACCTTTATTTTTTTTCCAACCAATCATCTACTTTTAAAGTCTCTTGTTAGCTATTTTTACTATATGAATTTCTTATTGATAGAGTAAGATATTGAAGTTAAAGAACGCATAAATGTCTTTTCGTAGTAATAGAAGATTATCCAAATTAACGTAGATCTATATTATTTCGGATAGTTTGAACTTCGGATGAAATGAACGACAACAATCATTTCGGATTAAAAATTTCGAAAATTTTAAAGTACAGCTTCACTTTTAAGCCTTCTGCCATGCCTTAATAATTGATTCCACGATCCATTAAAACAAAAACTATTAGATTATCACCTTAAGGGTACAGATGTTTTCGCGGGCAGTATTTTTAAGACGAACTGATTTATATCCCGTCACTGATGAAGAAAACGCATATGTAGTCGCTCATTCGCTAATATCCTATTCCGGGTCGAAAGTCAGCATTCTACTCATCTTAACATGCCGCTGCCGTATAGCTTCAAGAATTAAATTTTACATAAAAAACATGAAAATACATAGTTTATTTTTGTGAAGCATACAATTAGTAAATGATTTTAAGATAAAAAGTTTATATTAATTTTTAAAATGAATTTATATTTCAAAAATTTCATGCACTAAATAATAAATAAATAATAGAATAAAATCATATATTGAAATGAAAATAGCAAAAATTAACGAAAACATATCATTTTGAGATATGATTTACTCTTTCTTAAAAATATATTTTATTCATTTATTTTTAGTAGTATTATATACTTCACTCACACTGCTGTTGAAGCAAATGATACTCTTTTATTTTTTTTAGGCAGAAAAATTATTCTGTGCCTTTTTTTTGTATGCTTTTACTATACTTGCTTGCCACTTTAATATACCGCATGCATCAGACAAAATGGTTGTCTGTCTGTTTTTGAGTACCCACCTGCAGCTGGACAATTGAAAACAAAAAAACTTGCAATAAATTGTTTTGTAATACTTATAATACCCTTTAAAAATTCAAACATATATCCATTTAAAGCTAAGACGTTTATTTATTTCTCTTTTCTGATTAAATTTTCAAAAAAATAATGCCATTGCTTATGATGTGTAGTTGGACGCTTTAACGAGTTTTAATCACTGTTAAACCATTCAGATTCTAGCACTGTTATAAAATGCAAGAATATGTTAACAAAATATTGGCTTTAAATACTTTAAATTTTGGCGGGGAATTGAATTTTTTATGTTTGGAGTTACATCCAGAATCTCGTTCAACGAAAATTCACCTGGAAAGACTCCTGTGTTTAGCAGTTTTATCCATTCGGCTATTGTCGGTGGAAGACTCGCTAGTTTAGCTGCGTTTCTCACTTGGCTACTGATCGGCAGTACTTACTGAACACTGGCAGCTTGAATCTCTGAGAACGAGTTGGTTGTAACCAAGGTCCTTAGAAGGTCCTCCTCCTCCCGAGGAGTTTGGGTTGTAACGACGTTTCGAATTTCGCCTATGTGTAAAATAAGTATGTAATGTCTGATACCCTTCTTCCCTCTTGTATTCGAGAGACAAAGCTTGTACAACTCCCTCTGGCGTTTGATTGCCGCAGGAGAGGGGTCAGTTAGAGTTTGAACGTCGGGGCGAGGATGACTACGCGATTACAACAGGCGTGCACTCATCGCAAGTGTTGATAGAACTGCGCGACATTATCACAGACGTGCACTTCTTCATTTGACATCAAATAATGTTAATCATAAGTAAATATCTTGTAACATAATTAAATAGGTCTTATATATATATATATATATATATAAAATAATGCTTGAAAGAAGTTCCATTATTGGATTACGACCACGGATGACAGAAATGTAAAGAACCAAAACGAAA
Organism: Stegodyphus mimosarum; assembly: GCA_000611955.2. NCBI lineage: Eukaryota > Metazoa > Arthropoda > Arachnida > Araneae > Eresidae > Stegodyphus > Stegodyphus mimosarum. The sequence continues at coordinate 11,264 of KK118383.1, read as the reverse complement.
AGAACACGACAACTGGTGTCAAGAGGTGGGGTGTCATTTTGTCATCGTGGTGAGCGCCATCAAGAAGATAAGAGGTAGTCATTAATTTTATTTGACTTTTTGATTTTTTCTTTTATTGCATGAAAATAAGATAAAATGTTTGCTGTAAAAGGAATAAGAAAAGAGGATTTAATATCTGTCGCGGAAGAAGTAAGTTAGACTGTTCCTCCTAACTCAACAGTAGCGGATCTAAGAAAACGTATTTTACAAAGTTCAGAATGTGAGAATGATCCAAAATTCGTTACAGAAATTTTAAGGAGTACAGTCGCAGATAGGCTTAAACGCGAGGATCGAACTCCGGAACTAGAGAAATTTTCAAATTATTAGCCCATGATAATCAATTAGAACCGGCTCGTATCCAAAGTAATACAAGTAGGTGGTGGTGAGTGAAATTTTTTGGCGCAAAACCAGGGATGGTTATAATGCGCCAAACACAAGGTAATGGGATATAAAGTGACACAAAAGACAGTGAAATTAAAACAGCTATGAATTAAACAAGTAGATAAAGGAATGTACAAAATCCAGGGGATGATGTCTATAAAATCA
>KK118382.1:187419-296929 GCA_000611955.2 Stegodyphus mimosarum | reverse complement strand
AATTAAAAATGTATTTTTTTAAAAGGGAAAGAATTAATTATTATACCAGTCAAATGGAGTTTGCGTGTTTTCAAGATGGGTGCCGGTATTCGAATACTTTTTTGACAGGCTGTACTATAAATCAAACTTCCCTGAAAATGGGTAAGGTCGAGAGCGAGGGGTAGGTTGGGATCTGGTTGCCTCCAGCCGTGCGAACTTGAGTTATTCGTGGTACTGTGGTGAAAGTTCAGAATCATACCTTCGATGTTTTTGCACGCCTATTCTGCTGTGTTATTTGGTATAAAAGATGAATTCTTTCCCTGATGAGGTGAATTAAACTTATTGACATTATTTTGAGATCCATTCGTTTATTCTACTTTTAACTGGGACAGTAGCGTAAACTTGGAATCCGCTTGTTATGACTGAAATATCTCCTATTAAAAAGCTAATTAATGGTTTCTTAAAATTTGTTCCTGAAATTCCCTAAACCGGAAGTTACGGCATTAATTTTTAGATAAACAATTTTGACATATATATATGAATATATATGCATTAGTACATGCATTTGCGTAACCTAAGCTTGAGATTATACTGTAACATTTTCTTCTGAGCAGCACTTGCATATCATTTATGTTATGCTTATATTCTGCAGAATATTTTTCTCATTATACTGTAAGGCAGATAGCCGTAGAATGTTTCGCCGTAATCAACTAAACCGTATCTCATTATGCTGTAGATCACTGAAAGCTCTATTTTAAGTATTTGATTTCGTATTTAAGAAAAATCATTCAAAGTATGCAGCTCTGAAATAATGAAGGCATAAAAAAAATTATCTTTAAGATTTCTCTTCAAATGTAAGAAATATGCCAAACTAATAAAATTTCAATAAACCTGTATGTTATATTCAAATCTATTTCAGTGAAACTATAGTAATATTTAGACCGTTTTCTACATGCCAAAAAAGCTTCAGTAATTATCAGTGTCAAACAAATGTTGTTTTTCTAAATATTCTGATGTTTCAGTTTTTGTTTGTTAGTAAGTTATGAAAAATTTCTCAAACAATACTACAATATTATTAATATTTTAAGTATTTATGTATGTAATGGGAAAGGAAATTAGTTTGAAACTGCTAGAGTAAGACTGAGTAGTAACAAAAGATTTATTCGAAAAGTAAATATTTCACATTTCCAATTGCAGGAAGCATCTATAAGAGAGAAAATATTTATTGAATAACATTTTATTCAAAAAATTCTATAGAAATCTAGTTTCTTTATTGTATTGTATATTTAAAAATCAGAGTTTAAGAATTCAAGAATTATATTAACTGGAATTTAGGTGAATAATAGTCATTGTGCTTTGAGTTTGAAAAGTAGTTACCGTATATCATAATTTCATATCACTACTTCATATAAATTTTATGTTGATTATGGTTTTACAAAATTCATTAATTTCATTATTTTAAGTAAATTATAACTTGTTTGATATGATGTATCTTGTCTTGATGTATAAATTTGCTTTATTTCCTGTATTTTCAATTTAATTTGTTTGAATAGACTATGACCCAGAATGATTATCTTGTTGCCTACTGAATTATAATTGAAAAAAGAATGACTAAAGGTATTAGACTATTCAGTGTCAGTTTCTAATGATTATATATTATTTCATATATTGCGATTTTCTTGGTACTTTAACCAAAGAGTTTTTAATATGATGTTTCATATGTATTATTTTCTAGAACTCTAAAATAGGTAAAATACAGTCATTGATGTTAATGTCAAAAATATCATTTATAAAGACAGACTGTCTTCTAGCTGATATGGTGTTGAGGAAACATATTATTCTGCTTTTTAAAATCCACTCGTGATCTCTAGCAATGAAAGAGAAATGCAAGACCATAAGGGGATAGTATTTGACAATCTTGAATACTATCTCTTAATAGGATTTTCATCAAAATTTTTATAGTGTATTGGCCAAATCATGTTGCAAATAAATGGCTAGGATTAACATATTTATCTTCAATCCATAATTCTTATTAGGCATATCCAAGTAAATCTGTCTTAATTTTTTACTAGAGGCCGAGTTACGAAAGTTGCAGAATATGTTGGCAATAATATCAGTTATGACTTATAGATAAAAAGTTATACTAGTCTTGTTTGTTTTTGAGAGAGAAATTATTTCTTTCTCAAAAATGTATATAGTAGAAAGTCTAAAATCTGTACATCCTATATTTGGAATGATCTAATTATCTGAACCTCTAGGCTGCTAGCCAAATTAAAAAAATAAAGTCGTATTAAAAAAAAACTTCCACAAAGTTTAAAAATGGAGACTATCATACTTGACAAAAGTAAGTTGGTGCAGTGTAAATATGATATTTTTCTGGACTAACTGATATTCTTGCATGTCACTTTCAAACACCTGCTGACCAATCACAATACACTAATTCATATTGTATTGATGTTGGCCAGGATCATATTTTTGGCCCTTGAGTACTTGTGGAGATCTAGCATTTTTATATCTGACCTAAACAATAAATTAAATTCGTATGTTCCCATGTCTACATGCTTTCTTACTAAACTGGTGATCTAAAAAACTTTGAAAATCAGGAATTGCTGAAGTCCTGATGATTCTGGATCTTGAGATTTGCACTATATATATTTTGAAATTTCATGTTTGAATAGTTATTTTTTTTCTAAATTTCAGATTTTTGATTAATATATAACTAATAATAAATTTTTTTCTTTCTTTCTCTCATTTTTTTTAGGTTCTTGAACATATATTTTCTTTCCTTAATGCATATGACAAGCTTACAGCTAGTCTTGTTTGTAAACAATGGCTTCACGTAACAGGTAGAAAACATCTGCTTGAGGATATATATGTTGTATTTGAAGATGATACTGAAGGTGGAACAGAAATTTTCAATTCCACAACTCGTGAATTTTCATGCTTTAAATTTGTCAAGCAAGAAATTGATACCCATTATATAGAATTTTTGAAAAAAATTATTACACAGATTCATTCTTTGTCATTTGTTGATTGTGTTCTGGACAGGCAAGCAGTGGAATCTTCTGGCAAGTTAGGCAGCTGTCCAAATTTAAAATGTCTCAGAATTATAGGAAGTAAAATGTTTGACCTCTTTTCTTTTTCATTTCCAAACCTTAGAGAACTGTATGTTGACTCAGGTGCTTATCTTACAGATAAAATTATGCAGGATTTAGATAACACTATGCCAAAGCTGAAAGTTTTATCATTGGCTAGCCAAAAAATAAATCCAATTTTATCAAAAGCATTTTATCTTAATGGAAACAAGTTTAAAAAAAGTTCTTCCAAAACAGTTCTTTCTTTTTCAGTACTTAAGTTATTTATATCAAAACGAGCTGAAACAATTACAGTTTTAGATTTGGAAGAAGTTAATGAGTTGTCTGCATCAAAATTTATACAGTTGTCCAAAATCGAAAATTTAAAGCTTCAGTGTATGACATTTGAATGTGCATTGAATTGCATAAACTATTTACCAAAATTTTGTAAAGAACAGCCTTACTTAAAATCTATTAATTTAGATTTTGTAGATACATTAAAGGATGAGCATTTAAAATTAGTGTGCTTAATGCTTCCGGATCTTGAGGAAATTAGCATAAAATGTTATTCGTATCTTAACGATTCTGCAAAATATATCTTTCAATTAAAAAAGCTGCAGTACTTGGATATTTCAGGTTGTCATATTGAATATGTATGGCCTGAATTTCGGGCCTATGAGCTTCCTTTTTATAAAGCTATTCAGGAATCTCAGTTAGATACGTTAAAAGTTCTCAGAGCATCTGACTGTGGCATAATGGAAATTTTAATAATCGCATTACTGCAAAAAGCTCCGCATCTTGTGGATCTTGATTTAAGTAGCTGCCGTGTAGGAAATGAAACTCTGAAAGTAATATCTAAATTTTTAATCCATCTTAAGTACTTAAATTTAGAAAACTCTTCTGTATCTGATTCGGGATTAATAGGAAAAATTAAGCTATGCTGTACAACTTGTGAAGATGAATATACAAGTAAGCAACTGTTAAATATCAAGGGTCTTGAAAAACTGAATTTGAGTAGATGTGCTCATATAACTGAGGCATGTGTTATTCAAGCAATACAGTTTCAGTTTTTACGAGAATTATATTTAGAAGGATGCAAAATATCTGATCGTGCCATGCTTCGTATGTATCTAAACAATCCATGCTTACAAAAAGTGATTCACTCTGATTTCAACTTGGTAAGTATGTTATATAAAACTATGTAATGGTATAAAATTTGATGCTAAATAAAAAATATAAGTAAACTTCCAATTTCAGCAAATCAAGATTGTAACATTAAGAGAGATAAAGATTATAACATTAAGAGTGTCATGCTGGTAAATTAGCAATGCTAACTTACCAGCCATATCATTTTACCTGGATGTGAGTTCTGAAGTGCACACCGATATTTGTAAATGCAGTGCTTTTGTAGCATAGGGCCACCTTAAAAACTGTTGAGTCAAAAAACACTTGATAAATTGGCTGTAAAAGACCCTGAGGTTCATCCCTCTGGTGTTTTCTATCAAAATTTGAACCAAGCGTATCAGTCATTTAAAAGGTACCAAAAGGCTGGATTAATGACAGGCATAACCCACTTCCATTTTGTCATGAATCTTATCTGGATTATACACAGATCAGAATAATTATTCACTACTCATCAAAAATACAAGTAGGAGAAATCTTTCGTTTCTTGAATTTGAATCTTTCATATGAAAATAAGCAGAATTAAAAGAAAAAGGCAAAAACTTAGACTTAATATTAAAAGCTTTGGTATTTATTTAAAACAGTCATTTCGGTCATTTGCTGAAATCGGAAGATTACTTATCAGAATTGACAAACTTGTTATTATAGTAATGGATCATATAGTGTATAATTATAATGTGTCCAATGCAATTCTCTGATAACTTTTTAAGCAAAAACAGCACTGTCTTGACATTGCACACATTAAACATTGTATGCATTAAAGATGCTTTCCTATTATTCACACTCTTGCTAAAGTCATGAAAAGTGTTTATAAGGTCCTCAAATAGTTATCTGACAACCTTCGTTGCACTCAAAATGTATTTATGAAGCAATCTGTTTTGATTGTTGCACAATGCAGAAATTGTATAGGCCTGAGTTTGTGCAATTCTTGGATGTTCGTTGTGAAAACAACATATTGCTGTGCGAGGAGAACAATAGTGAAAAAAAAAAAAAAAAAGGAGGATTTCTTGGAAAAGATAATTCCAAGGTATTCCCTAAAGATTCCATGATAATTCCTTTTATTAATGATGTTTCTTGCCTTTAAAATTTTATTGTGCAATTGCTCTTGTGTGGAATTCTTAGTACGCTGTCATTTTGAAAATAGCTGCTTCCCCCCCATGCATTAGTTTGCGGAAAAGTTAATTGCCAGCATGTTCACAAATATTCTCCAAAGACGGCAGTGAGTTTGCATCTTTTGAGTGAGGGATGCAGATAATTACAAAGTATTCTATTGTATTATATTCATCTTTTGAAGTTTTCTATAATATGTGGTTATTGCCAAATTTCTTTTAAATGCAAAATTTCACCAAAGTGTTACTTTAATGAGGGAATCTCTAAGTAATTAAAGTAAAACTTGAAATCTACAACATTTAATGAAAAACAAGTTTCAAAATACAGTTTAAAAAAGTATAGCTGTATTTAATTTGTATACAAAAACATCTTGATCGAACATGCAAATGATCAACTTCTTTATGAATAAACTTAATAACTTTTTAAAAAAAAGATTTCTTCACCTGACAGAGAAATGGCAAAAAGGTCATAGAGTTAAATGGTGGTTATAGAATTCAATGAAATTTTCTAATGTTTTTGTACTACCTGATTTACATTTATAATTAAAAAAAAAAGCAGAATTTTGTGGATGACCCACTATAAAATGGAAATTATTTCCCTTTTTCTAAGATTGTAAATCATTTTTTCAAATTCAAGAATGTTCTTGGTAATTGCAGCATCAAAGTTGTACAATTATTGCACACTTTTGACTGGAAATACAGTCTAGTATTAAATTTTATATTTCTGCCACAGACTACTTTCCTGATGAAAACTCACAATGTGTCAAGATAGAGTTGTGGGAAAAAACAGAAATAACAACAAAATGTACACTTTAATAGATATGATGGATTAGGAGAAGATGTACTTCTCAGTAAAACTGAAAGGTTCAAGGTGGAAACTTTCATTCCAATTCTGGACACTGATCTTTGAATTAATAAAACGTACAGAGGTTTATTCATTGGTTGCAAGTGTGGTTTTTTTTTTTATTATTATTGTGTTAAAAACCGGTACCTCTAATCCAATAAAAAGGCATATGAACATCAGGCTAATATGTAATGATCTTTTAAATGAATGTGAGTATCTCAAACACTGCATTATTTTTGATAAAAATTGTAAAACTGGACTTTACAGAAATTTATTTCCAGACAATTCGGAATATGCCTTCCTTAATGTTGAAATTTTGCACTCAGAATTTTTATGTGCATAATGGTAACTAACTGTACATGAGAAAATTCATCCTCAAGACTAATAAAAAAAAATGTGCTTTGTTACATAATTGGGCAGCTGCATTTGAACTGGCTTCCACTAGTGTGCACGGAAAACAACAATCTGAAGACTATTGACTTCAAGACAATAACATTAAGCAGTTTTGTAAAAAGAAATGCTGCTAATGCTTGTTATAAAGAGAAAGAAACCGTCATATCTAATTTGTGTTTGTTTTAACACCAGCTTTGTTTTTTAGTAAAGTGCCAATAAAATAAATATATGTGTAATATTATCAGCCATTTACATTTCTGGAAATGGTTGCTGTATCCAAGCACACTGATTTTTCTATGGGTCGATAATACTATATTTCTCTGGCTATCATTAAATAAATTCTATTTTTAAAGTGTCTTTCTGAGAATTTTGTTAAATGGATCTGATCTAGCTTTTCACCTTGCTGATAAGTTTCTTTCTATAAAATATATCTCATTATAAGTAGCAACAAAAATAGCATACATCTTTCTAAAATGTGTGAGCAGAGACTTATTCAACAAACATATGCATTACTTTAGCTTATTAGCAGACAAGAGGTTAAATACTGAAAACAGTTTTACTATTGTTGTTTTTTATAAGGTTTTACTGTCGCTTTTATAAGGTTATTCCCAGCTGCAAAGCGCAAAATGCTCATTTTGTGCTTTTGCAGCTGAGGATGATGGTTTGGTAAAACCATCATCCTCAGCTGCAAAAGCTGCTAGCAAAAAGCTGCATCCTCAGCTGCTAGTTTACCATCAAAACTAGTCCTGTGAAAATTTGAAAATATAATGCTGATTTTTGTTATTTGACTTCTAAATTAATATTTGTTTGGCGTGCTATTGTATCTTAATTTTTAGGCACACTTAATTTGAAGAAGATTAACAAAATTATTGATGAAAGTCATTAAACATGATATGTTCACTATAGTTACGAAATTTCTATGTGCAGTGTGGATTCAGAAACTTAAATGAATTGTAAATTTTCTTTGACTGAAATTCTTACAATTTTGAATATTTCTAAAAGTACTTTATGTGGAATAATGGTAAACAGATTCATAGTAGTAAGAATACACAGCGTGCAATACAGTAAGCAGAAGAAATTTCAGATTCTCACTATAGGATATTGAAATTAATGTAGAATTTTGTAGCATTATTAAATTTCTCTATGCCCCTTATGCCTGCCTGTAGAATTTCTTTAGATTACAAAGTAAGATTTGGAATTAAAAAAAAAAAAGTACTTACGCTGGAACAATTTATCACATCCAGATGATTTGTTTAATGATGATGAAATGGGTGCATTTTGAAACTGATATCTGACAGATAATTTGTTTTAAAGATGAGATGTATGCTGCTGGAAAATAAAATGAGGAGATTACAAATATTGATATTTTTAGTTGTGAATGTGTTGGAGATACAAAACAGTAGTGATGTATTTTGCCTTCAATCATTTTCAATAATATTGCCTCAACTGCAATTTATAATCAGTTGTGGATAAGCATGATGTCTTAGCATACTCGTAAGAGCATTTTGGTTTCATTTAACTCTGATCTTCAGTAAGCCAGATAAGATTTCTTGAAAAAGTTAACTGCTATTTCTGTGTTTTTCGGCTTGCAGTTTGAAAATGTCTTTTACTGAATAACAAACAGGGAAGTATTTGCAAAGTTCCAGGACTTGTTATGCTGATGTGTATACTCAAAACATTAAAATGCTATGTAGTTTATCAACTTGGTGCAATAAAAGACATTGTAAAGAGCAAGATACCACTTATATTCATATTTACGTAAACTTATGTGGCTTTGAGTTCATAAACAAATTATCAGTTTTGTTGTTATTTTATATTTCATTAGGGATATTTCACGACTGGGATGGATAGAACTAGTTTTAACTGTCTGAGCAACTAAACCATATATATATCTTCAAATCTTGATATTTTTAAGTACACATTTTGAAATGTCCCCAGATAATCAAGGTAGCTTATTCAATGTTAAAGAATCCAGTTACAAATTGGGAAGTTTAATTTGGAATTAAAATCAAGAAAACACCTCTTACTCACTATCTGTTTGAGAACAAAAATTCATGACTAAATCTTTGGCCATTTTACATAATGAATTTTTTTTGTCAGATAATCACAGAGCTTCAGCTTGTAGTTATTTTAATTTTAATATGTCATATCCTAGCTTGTATATGTTGATTACCAAAATTAAGTAAAGGGCAATCAATTGCTTCAAACTTCCACTGAAAATTGTCAGTGCAGTTTTGATAGGCTATGTGCCTACTTTTATGATCTTTTATTCTAATAACAAAATCTCAGACATTACATTATTTACAGTTTTAAAGCTTTGACTTTACATAAATAATGCATGAGTAATATGATATTTGTAAATAACTGCAATGATTTTTGAACAGCACTCCAAATTACTATTTGATATGGCTGCGATTTTTATCAGTTCCTAGAAAGTCATTATATATAAGTTGATCATATTTTGATGTATAGTCTAAATATAAAAAATATTTCCTAAAGCCATGACAAATTTCATGCTATTATTTAAATACAAATGTTATTGAGTAAAAATATTTCTTGACTAAAAAAAAATTCCTCCAACCCTGCCAAATTTTGTACTATTACTTATGTTCAAATGTAATACATTTAAAATATTTTTTGACATTTGAAAAGTGGTGTAGTTGACTTAAAGGCAGCAGTTCTCAATCTTTTGACTAACGCATACCATCTAAACAAAAACTGAAAACCACTAGTACCACCACTACAAAGCGCTACAAGCAACCATCACTCTTGAACAAGCTCAGATTGCAGAAATTTACGAGTGTTGAAGAAAACTCAATCAAAATGTTGTGGGTTTTAATTTTTGAATTTAATAGTTAAAAACACTTTGCTTCTTTCCATACCACATTTTTGTTGTGCATATTACCAATGGTACGCATACCTCCAGTTGAGAACCCCTGCTTTAAGATATGTAAACTGGAAGGAAAGACAATGTTTTCATTTAGTAGCATTAAAGATCTTTCAATACAACACTTAGAATAGAATACTTAGAATTACAGTTTGATGAATATGATATTTGTATTTGACAGCAGTTGCTTTTTTCGCATCATATTTGTGTGCGATGTTAAAAACATTTTGCAAAATATGATGCGATGTGAATATATCACATCATATTTTGCAATCACATTTGACAGCAGTTGCTTTTTTCTCATCACCACTAATATGTATTCACACTCATCATTTTAATTAATAAAGCAAATTCTCTTTTTGGATAATTTATAAGAAATAAAATTAATCAGAAAGATCTTTTGCAGTTTGAATTTTTAATTTTATCATAATGAATAATTTATTGACTTTTGTTTGAAAGCATGAGTTTTGTAATTCTGTATTTATATAATAATTGAGACTGAATAAATATAAAAAGTAAGAATATATAATTGTAAAGTTTAGACTTCTGATTTGCACTCTATAAAATTTGTAAAGTATATAGACCACAATGCTATCAATAATCCAATTAACCTGCTATTGCTTGTACACATGAGAACTGACAAATTGAGGTATCAAATTTCATTTCTCTCACTGGAGTTATTGCCAGGATTAAAGCTTAGCAAAGTAGTTTATTAAACAATTCACTGTATAGTCAAATATGACTTATAAATTTCTGTTTTTGTTTCACACTCAATAAGGAAAGTTATGCAGCAGTATAAGCTTACAGTTATAAGTTATTTTTATTGCATATTTTTTTAGACAATTGCTGTTAAATTCCTTTGATAAAAAATTGATACTTTGATGATGGTTTTATGAATATGCAATTTTTAAAGGGTTTTTTAAGTATTTTATATTCACAGTTTGCTTATGTTTTTATTAGCAGTGCGTAGTCAATTATGACAAATTTTAGTCATTAACTGTGAATTTTTTTACGTGAAGATTTATTACAGCTATATTTTTTTTTCTTTTCCCTCTTCTAAGAAAAGGAAGTATGAAAGTAAACATGATAAGAAAGGGAAGCACAGAAGTCCAGCTGATAAGAAAGGGAGGCACAGATGAGGAATACAGTCACTTGCTTCAGTTTCTCATTAAATGTTGGAGGTCTCAGCCATCAGAAAACTGCTGTGTAAAATTCTCTAATTTTGTTCCTTGAAGATGATTTTAAATTTTCTTATAATTGTATTGAAAAGTATTTTGTATTTTATAATTTGATATGTAGGTTAAATAAAGTATATTTCACAATCAAAGTGGTACCAGTAATTGTTAAATTATGGTTAAATATGGATGGATATAATAATATATGGTAGACTATTTCAATTCAGCAAATAATGCATATTTAATGAAGATTTTAGTGATAACTTCTAATATTTTATGCAGAAGTAAAAATTATTTCAATAAAATGTTCTGTTACAGGTTCTTATTACAACTAAATAAAGCTGACAACAGTTTTGACTGCTGGGTTGCAATGCATTAATCGACGGCTTTCTTTTCATATGACTAAATTGTTTGTTAACATGACTCTTATGTTAACTCATGCTGAATCATACTTTCTTCAGCCGGGTATGATTCAGCATGCTATGGGTAAGAGATGGAGGATTCTGGAGAAAAAGACAACTTTCATTCCCAGTCTTCCAAGAAAGACCCGTACCTCTCTTTAAACATTTGACTGGTCACCTCTACAGAATTAAAGTGGTGGATTCTCCTAACTGCATTTTGTGTGATTCCAGTCAGCCTATGAGTATTTAACATTTCAGTAATCCATATAAGCACTTTATCCATATGAGGAGAATATTAGAATGTACTGGTGAGAAGCCTGTGAACTAATGGCTTAAGTGCTAATGGTTGGCATGTGTAAATTAAAATAAAAAAAACTGATGGGTTGCATGCACCCATAGGGTATAAAATTGACATAGTTGGTTAAAAAATTTTAAATTGCATATTATTTACAAAACACTTATATATTATTAATAATTATAAACCCTGGGTAAAGTGATTTGCCTTCAGTGTATTGCAGTTTCAGATTTTACTGAGGATTAGGTTGTTAAAATGTAACAGTATTCATTTCTCAACAGTAATAATAGCAAACTTAATTAAAGTTTTCCTCCATGAATAAGTGCGTGATGTGCGAAGAAATTAATGTAAGCAAATGATTTTTCTGAAGAAAATTTGTGAAGAGACTATTTAAAAAAGGAAACCACAGAATTGAACTACTAAAAAATAATTGTTAAATAGATTATCTAAGTAACATGATTAAAACTTAATCATTGTGTAGTTATAATTTTTTTAAAAGTATACTTGATAAAAGAAAAATAAGCTGTTTGATTTAAAATCAGGAAGCCTTCTTTTGTCAAGAATTTTTTAGCAATTACAGCTAAGAAAATTACGAAATATATTGAAATATATTTTTTCTAGCTATATATTTTTCTGTTTGAATGGCTAAATGCATTTTTTTTACCTAAGGTGCCTTCAGTTTTATGAGAAAGGAGAAAATACTATTCAGCATTTACGGGCAGTTGTTGCAGATAAGTACGACTTTAAATGCATAAGAATGCATATATTCAAGGCAATTTTGTAAAAATTTCCAATTCCCTACATAGAGCTGTACAATGAAAGTAAAATATTATTTATCAGCTTTCAAATGGGATTTCCTGAGATTAGATTTAATATTTTGTAAAATGAAATTTTACTATATATAAATTAAAATTTAAAAAAAAAGCAGTTAGTTGTAATAAACTAGGTAGCTAAATCATGCATTGAAAGCTGCTGCAGTTCTGTGGTCATAAACAAATACTATATTAAAAAACCATATTCAAATATGACAAACCAAAAAAAAAAAATCAAATTTCAGTTTTTGTTCTGATTTTTCTGTATCTGAATATGATAAATTTGTTATTATTTTAAACTTTAATTTTCTTACAAAATTATTTTATTAAAACATTTTTTCTCTTTTCTCAATTTTATGCTGTGGTTGTTTACACTGTTTTGAAGAAATTTTGTTTTGTTTTGCTTTGCCCGAGTATGATTTTTGAATCTGCTGTTAATTTTGATTTTAATATATATATGCGTGTCTTTGTCTCTCTGTCTATATATATGGGATATTTTAATGCGCTGCTTGAAAACTGCATAGTTAGAGAGATGATACTCGAATACAGATGTAGCCATTTGGAACCATAATTTTATTCTATGATAATGTACATTACATTTTTTTTTTTTTTGTAGAGAAGATAGTTGTAGATTAGTGATCGCCAAACTGTCGATCATGAGCTACCGTTAATACTCCGGTTGGCTAGCCTTGATTCTTCCACTGAGTTGACGCTGATGACAATAGTTTATTCCTCCCGTGCAACTGCCATTGTCAGCCTCATCTCATAGTTGATTGTATACGCGTGAGGTTCTGCATGTTATGTTTCTCGTATGTATATTAGACATGTGCTAGCTTAGATAGTTTGATTTACACATTGGTACCAAACTAGGTCTGTTCTAACCATGGCGTGTTCAAGCAAAAAGTGAAAAACTTGTTACTTTCATTTGGAACAGGAAACCTATTACTTCTTTACAGAGGTAAAGGACAAATGTCTGTGTTTACTGTGCTCTGCAAGTGTGTCAGTTCATAAGAAAGTTGTGAATTCCAAAGGACTTCCAAGATTTCAAAATGATTTCAATTGTTTGTCAAATCGCCTTTTATAGTGATTAATGCTTTGAAGTTTTCTACTTGTGTTATGGAGCATTTTGATTTTCAAGATGATATATCTGTAAAATCACTTTCTTCAAGCTCTGAAAATATTTGGCCTTTTGTTCCTAAAGAAAACCACCCAGTTTTGATCCATGTTTGTCTCTTTGTGAAGGCAATATTCAACTCTACATATCTGTGTGTGATTTCTTTTTTCAGTAGGAAATTTATTAAAAGAAAAGTAGAGAAATAGACTTACCGATGAACACTGTATTCGAATGACAGCCACTACCTACTCTCCCAACACTAAAAAACTTGTTGATGACAAAAAAGAGTTCCATCCTTCTGATTCAAGTTAATTAGTCTGATAAAAATCTTATTACATTTGTTATTTATTAGTAAATACACTTCATTTTCTTTCTTAGTACAATTTAATTTCAGTTTCTTTTTGTTATATATACAGTTTAATCCAAATTGATTTCATATTTACTAAAAATGTAAGTTTATAGGTAATAAACAAATGTAAGATTTAAAAAAAAATTGGTAGTTCTTTTGGTTGGTAGCTCACAGTAGAATTTAAAAATGGCACAGTAGCTCAGAAGCTTCATAAGTTTGGCAACCATTGTTTCTAGATCTTAGTTAGCAACAATAATTTTTATGTACATGAGTTAACACAATACTATTTCATCTTTTGTGAAGAACAAAGTGGGACAGTTAAGCATAGCAGTGCAGGAGAAGTTAAGAAAGAATGACCTAATTGCTTGCGAAGTATTATTTTTGCTAGGAAGGTGCATATGTACAGCTAAGCTGTGATTGGTAATTTTAGGTTTCAGTTCTCTTTACAAGCAGTGTTATGTAAGCTCGTATGGTTTTGGAAAGATCTCGAATTTGGGAGAAAAGATGAACTCGGGCAGAGAACATTAAAATTAGAATAATCACTTTTGAGGTTTCCAATTATTTCTTACATAGCCATTGCATTTTATTACATTTTACATATTCCCCCTTCAAAAGAAAGGTTAGGAGAAAAAAGCATTAGTGTATTAGTGAAGCAAGAGGAAGTTTATCATATGAGATAGCATCAAGGATGTAGCATGCAGGTATTCCTATGCCCCATCATTGTTCATGACCTTTCTCATATATAGATTATGAAATACTTAGACATTTAATTTACAACTGTTAGACCAACAATATAAACTCTAAATGAAACTGAATAATAAATTAGTACAAATATAATTTTTGAAAGTCCTCGATTTGTTGGAAAATTGTCCAATGATAAGTTTTGTGATCTTTCTTGACAAAAATAGTTCCACAAAGGAAATGTTCTTCAAACTTTCTTGATGAAAATATTTCCACAGGAAAATTGGAAGATATAACACACAATTTTTGATTAATTAAATAAGTTTTTATTGTGAATACTTACATATTTAATATAATGAAAAATTCAATACAAAAACAAAATGATATAATGCAATACTGAATAACACAGTAATCATTTGACGATTACTTGGCATACCTCTCCGACAAAATCTGTACTAGCTTACTGATGGTTGGGGGATGCTTAAGTACAATATATAAAAAAAAAACTCTGTTCCTTAGAAAAAAGGCAACTAGTTTTTGCCATTGTACAATTGTCGAAGTAAAAAATCTTTCATATTAATTAATAAAAATACAAAATTAAGACTGAAGTTTAAGACAAATAACTTGTATAATCAAGTCTTAAATTTTACAAAATATAATTTAATATTACCCTACAATAAGAAGAAAGAAAGGAAAAGAATTTTGTTTTAAAATTTTGTAAAATGTATGTGTGTGATAGCACTTGTGTACTAAGCTATGGCTAGGGGATTGTGACTGGTAAAGAAAATGTAAAAATGCCTTGAATCTTCTAACAAATAAAAAAAAACAATAAAATTTTGGAGGAGGTGTTGGGAGTGTTTCTAGAGGGAAACAGCAGGCATGTACTATCACTTTCTATATCCTCTTAAAGAAGGCAAGGAGTAATATACATAGTTTAAAAACGTTTGTCGGGAAAATATAAAATATGTTGCCTTTGGTTGAGAATCTTGTATTGAATATAGATTTTCAATTCTAAAGAAAAATGTGGGCTTAAGAGTTTTTTCTCACCTCATCTCCTGGGCTATGGGCGGATGTATACAACAAATTTCAAGTGGAAAAACTCTGGGAAGAAGGAAAGGAGCCAGACTATTAAAGGTCAGAATCAGGAAAAATAAACTGTATAATTAGGTTTTAAAGTTTTTATCAGGTTTTAAAATGCCATATTCGGGAGAAACAAATTTTGATGCAAAATTTGGAAAACTAAAATAAATTAATTTTGCACAGAAACAAGGATTGTACTGTTTCTAACAGTTAATTTAAATTCACTAGCTGGTTTAAAAGGTCGGAGTCTGGTTGAGTGAACAATTTCTGATATCTTTTTTGTAAGAGGATTAGATTTATGTGTTTCAAAAGTAACTTCAAAATATTATTTTAAAATTTTGTAAGGGCCTGAAAAAGAAGGAAAAATTTTATGGTTATTAGGCTATTGAAATTCTTCATACATTACTAAATCACCTATTTTAAAATTACCGGGTTTATAATGGGTGTCATATTTTCCTGTGTTTACATTATGATAATTACCAGACCATTTTCAGGCAATTTTTAGTTTCTTCAAGTAGTAGATATTCTTGATTTTCATGTAGGGGATCATAAGGTAATTTTGCATACATTAAATAAGATGATGGGAATTTTGTTACAGAATATAGTGTATTATTACATTCTTCAGTAACCTGAGATAACAATTTTGTTCATGGAAAATTACCCTGATAAGAATTTAATTTATATTTTAGCCTAGTTATAATTGTTTGATTGACTCGTTCAATTTTACAATTAGTGTGAGGTCTTTTAACAGTAGTTAATAATTGTGTAACAATATGATTTATCTTAAAAAGTGCTTAAATTTTGAAGCAGCATTTCTATCACTTAAAATTTTCTATGGTACTTGAATTTGAAAAATTTGTCTTAAACAATTTATGTAAGTATCTGTAGTTACACTTTTAGAAGGAGAAGTCCATATATAACAAATAGCATGATCAATGATAATGTGAATATATCTCTTAGTAGAATTATAATAATTTAAACCACCAACAGTATCAATAGATAATAATTCAAAAGGTTCACTGACAGATGGTAGGGTTTGCATGAAACCAAATCACTTTTGTTTATTTTTCTTATTAATCTGGTATACTTCACAATCTTTACAATAATTTCTAATATCAAAGAATTCCTGACCAATAGTATTGAAGAGATAATAAATTTAGCATTGAGGATGCACCAATATGACCAAATTCAATATGAGCTTTTTCAAGTAATTTAGTACGAAGAGTTATTGGTTTTATAAATTTGTACAATCCTTCTTTTTTAATAATTAACACATTACTAATTTTTCTATACTTTGCTGCATTATCTAAATTTTGATGCTTTTCAGTTTCTTCTAATGGTAATAAATTAACTTTCAAACTCAAATGTTGACAAATAGGATTTCTAGTTAACATATCAGTTTCAACATTAGTAGAATCTTTTTTATATTTTATATCAAAATCATAGATAGATCATTTTTAAAGACCATATAAATAACCTACCTGTAGAATGTTTAATGTTCTTAAGCCAAACTAAAGCATCATCATCAGTATGTACATTACAATGATTGCCATGTAAATAATAAAAAAATTAATCTATAGCATCAAATGATGGCTAAACACTCTAATTCAGTAATTGCATAATTTTGCTTATAAGACCTTAATTTTCTAGAATGAAAAGCAATTGGATGTAGATTCCCATTTGAGTGCTCTTGTTCCAAAACGGCACCAACAGCTTCTTTAGATGCATCAACAAATACATGACAAGGATATTTCGGATTAAACAAAGTTAGAATGGGTCTCGAAATTAATGCATCTTAAATTTTGTAAAGCTATTTGGCATAAAGGGGGTCTAATTTTGAATAAAGTTATGGTATATGTTTATACTTTTTAAAAATCTTTGTAATTCTTTAACACTTTTAGGGGGTTGTAATTTTTTAATATCTTCAATATTTGCATTACTAGGCTGATATTTTTCTGCTTGAACTTCATATGGTAGAAAATTTATCTTTTCTTTAGCATGCAATTAAATTGCTTTAATTTTATATCCTCTCTTTCACATATGTCAAATAATATCTTAAGGTGTTTAAGATGTTCTTCAAAATTTGGGGAAAATACTGTATCATCATTAAAATAATTAAAGACAAACTAAACCCTATATTTGTTTAAAATTTGTCTAAGAGCTCTTTGGATAACAGCTGGGGAATTTTTCCTAACAAAAAGTAATCTATTGAACTCATAAAAGTTAAAATTTGTGGTAAATGCTGATTTTTCAATAGCTTTTTCATTTAATTTTATATGCCAATAACCAGATGCTATGTCTAGTGTGGAAAAAGTTTTTTGCATTCGTTAATACAGCGTTATTCTAGTTATGGAGGTAGGAAGTAAGAAGGAGAGGCTCTAACCAATTTTCCGTATGCACTGCTTTGAATCCCTTCGTAGTGAACATAGCATTCAGTTACTTACCATTAAGATTAATGGGTTTTGACACAATCGGATGTAAATATGCATAGAAAAATGTATATATTTTCTTTTTCTACAATGTTTCAGAGACCTAAGTATGTGAAAAGAATATATTTTTAAATAACATTTCATTCTGAACGGAATTAAATGCTATACTTTTCACAGAACGGTTAAATTTGAATGAAATATTTTCAGGAGTTTTCTTTAATTACATTAGAAAAAAATTTTAAAGTAATTCTATTTTATTCGATTAAGGATTAGAAAAATTAAGATCAGCGTTTATTGCATTACACTATTAAAATTATGCATTTTTTTTTTCTATTCATAGAGCTCCTTCTTATAATACTTTCTCAAATATGACATGATTTTTGTAGCATCTTTTAAATCGAAAAATCAATTTATAATTAATACTCTATTCGCTCCATTTCAAATTAAAGCACCTTTTATTTTAATAGGGAAATACGTTAAATATTGGTGCTCATTTCCTTGTACTTAACTTTCTCTAAATATTTCTGAAAGGAAATTAAAAAAAGGATTTTTTAAAAATATTATTTAAAATTTGTAACTGAGTTATAAAATGTAAGGGAATGATTCTTTCAGTTATATTTATCAGATTTTTTTATTCTTAAATTATCGGCTTGTAAGTCTGCTGCATCTCTGAAAGAAAATTAAGAACGGATTTTAGAAATATGCTTTTGGTTTGCATATTTCTACTGAATGTAGCATAATTTATACTGGGCAATGGCAAACAATACTTCGCAGACGAGACATAAAGCCTAATCCGGTTCCCTGCTGAAAACTCAAGTAACCAGCCAATTACTAGCTAAGAATAAAATAAGTTATCAAATGCTGAGAAATGCATGGTTGTACACAGAAGGATATTTGCGTGGTAAACGTACGTGTGTAATTCATATTACTAACGACAAAAACCATGAACCATGCAGGAATCAATCAACCTTTGTACTCCCCTCCTGCGTCAAGAAGACACAACTGTGGGAGCCCCCCTCCAAGGGGGAAGACATCAGCATGTCCAAGACACTACTGAACTAGTTAGCTAGTTCCGCTTGGGAATTTTGAACTACTCATTTATGTCTGGAGAGCCGGGTCCCAAACCGGCTCTTAGCCTCAGACTTATTTATTCCAAACCTCCACCGACAAGCTGGGCCCGAGGGGTCACCACTCCCTGGTCTCTGCTTTTGGCGGAGACGTGACCTGAACGCGTGACAACCTGACTGGTCGTCTAAATGCTCCCGCCAGTACTACGCGGGCAGCGCGTCCCATCAAGACATTACGTAGCAAACACGGTGCCATAGCAAACACCGTGCTACAGGACCTCTGGTCAACGTCTTACGCCTCCCACCTTACCGGGCCAATGCGCTTGCAAGCAAAGTAATATCTCCCGGGGGTGGTGGAACCGCCAAGCTCAATGATTATATACCCCCGTGGCCGAGACTGCCTAGGTACAGATCCTAGACAGTAGCTTCGCAGAGTTCTCTATGTCGGTCCCCGGGGAGATTCATGCAGGAAGTTAGTCGAAAATTTAATTCCAATTGAACAACCGGCATTTAATCGTCTCACTTGGTGGCCACTGGTGGACCAGAACAGGATTATGGCAAAGCATATTACAGCTTATGAGAAGATGGATTAAGGCAGCACAGTTCGAAGCCTATCTGCCTATAGAAAGGGATACTTTCGTAGAGGTATTTCTAAGGCAAGCTGATTCGAATCCACGTTACACATCGAGGAAACATTCATGTGCATAGGCCGTTCGCCGGGCTTCGATCCCAGGTCGAACTACCAGTGTTCAGCGACTTTACCGCTCGGCCGCTGATGGTCTGGAAAGGATTAGAAGGAGGGAAGCTTTCAGAGAAATCGTTAGATGCTTGAGTGAAATACATCCATTCCATTGCTGAGACCACGGATAGGGCGAATTTTAGCAATTTGTAAAGCTAACGTTTGACGTCCTTTTCTTAAGCCTCTTATTTAAGTCTCGATAGATTTTAATTTGAATATACCGAGCTATTCTTCACGCGTTTTAAATACGCTTCTTAACAGTTGAAGTTTATATTCACCAAGCATTCATTGCTGGTCACAACAAGCTAGTATAAAATTTGTCGAGTTCTTTACCTTCAGAAAAATCGAATTTCTTTTGTAAATATTAATATCACAGCTGAAACATTAGGAATGAAGACAGCAACATAATTAAAAAGGTTCTTTGCATGGGTAACAGTGAGTCCTTTGCGAATACATATTAAAAACCTACGCCATGTAGAACGGAGTTCTTACAAGAAGTAGTGTGAGCTTTAACGAAAATACCACTTAAATAAGCATTCTTCGATTGAATTGTATCAAGCAAGGACCATTTAGTATATCTATCAATGCTAATAATAACCTTCTTCACTATTGGTTTGCATCTGAAATTTCGGCCAATTGTCTTCCTATTCTGGTCCCTCTCACCCTTTCGATGCAACGAGAAATTTTGGAGAACAACCTTTGGATTGGAGGTCTGCCGGATTATGATTACCAGGAATATGTTTCCATGAATCCATTGAAGGGATACTTCGAATTTCCTTAACTCTATTTTTAACGAAGGTACCCCAATTATCTTCATTCTTACCAAATAATGAAGATAATTGGGGTTGAAGAATTCGTCCAACATGCGGTTGGGACTTCCGTCAAATTAATTTCTCTTCTAATGTAAGATATAATGCGTGCTCCTACACGAGAGGCTAATAATTCCAACCTAGGAATTGCGTCTCCCGTCAAGGGAGCAACTCTGCTCTTAGCTTGAATAAAATGAACTTCATCACTGTTTTTTTACAAAGAAATTCAACTGCTCTGTAAGCAGATTTACTACCATCTACAAAAGTATGAAGACTTAATCCTTCTCGGAAACCATTACAACATATCTTAGAATTTTAATTTCCGATAATAACTGAAGATCTTCCGGCCTCAGTGAAAACCTTTTACAAACACTTTCACGACATAATTCGAACCTAATTTTAAGAGTTTAAAAGTCCAGCTTTCTTGTATTAGGGTCTTCGTGCAGATGATTACTGGGCACAACATTCCAATGGAATCAAAAATATTGTTGACAGCTGAAAGAATATTCCTTCTTGTTACAGATTCTTTCTCAAAAGAAACAAAGTTACAAAAAAGGAGATCTTTATTTCTGTCCAAGAACTGAATAATCCAAGAACTGAAGAATCCTTTTCCCTTTTATCTCCTCCTAAAGAAATATATTCCCATCCACGTAAGTCAAAACATATTGATGCTAGAACTTGTTTAGCCTCATGTACAAATTGCCATAGTTTCTTTTCATCAGATACAGATATTACATAGTTATCCACACAAAAGGCATTTCATAACTTAACGCACACTTTCTGGAAAATCATCACGGCATTCCTTTTTTTTGGCATTCCTCCAAATGAAACTTAATGGCTGCAGCTAAGAGAAATGGACTGCATGTGAGTCCAAAGATTACCCTTTTATGAAGATAAATCTTCAATTTTCTTTCCTCAAAATACTCCCACTAAAAAAATTCTCAAATAGCCTATATCTTCTTCGGCAATAGAAATCTGTAAGAAGGCCTTTCTTATGTCCGAAATGATGCCATTCGATCTTTCCCGAAACCTCAGTAGCAGCGGAAGAAGTTTTTTCTAAGAGATTTGGTCCTAGAACATCATTGTGATGTAGAATGGCCGGATCTACAAGAGACATCGAAAACAAGTCGAATGTTTGTGGTGGATTTTTTCTTGAAAATGCCTCAAGGGGTAAATAATGGCATGGAATTTTATTTTCTTCCTTAGGCGGTACTTCTTCATTAATATTCTCCTTTAACCATTCCTGGAAAACAACATCATAATCTGCATATCTTCCTTCCTTAATAAATTGCTCCACTGCTATGCACACTTGCGCTCTGTAAACGATTTATTTTCCTTCAAAATCTCCTGTTCTTCTAATCAAGACAGCTTCATGATGTACGACCTTCTTTATCCCTTCTCATCGTTCGGTGGAACTGTTGCATAACTAATTGATGTGTCTCTTCTTTAAATTTTATTTCAACAGGATATCAGATGTCTAGTATACCCAAGTTCCACAGATCAGCAATTGATGCATTTTTATCAGTACAGAAATCATTAAGTTTGGAGGGGTGCTAACAGGATTCTCATCAAACATTTTCCCCATAATCAGCCAACCAAAAAGCGTTTCATATGAGACTAAAGCCACACTTAAGATGATGAGTTTTCTCCGTAAACAAATGATCACAAAAATCAGCTCTAATCAATATCTCGATCTCGAGTAAATTCTCTCCAGAATCGCTAAGCCATATCTTCTTTTCATTTAACTCCTTTTCCCATGATCCTCCTTTCTTTAGTCGTGGAATTTTTCCACAAATAATAGACTTATCTAGTGCTTCTATCTAACAGAAAAATTTATTGCTTAAGGATTCAATGTCAAGTTCATAGTGACGATGCTCCTTCATCTCTCTCGTTAATTCTCCAAAAAAGAGTGCGAATCAAAAACCTGTTACCAGTTGGTTCCATACCCATCTCTACTACAGCTGCCCTTAATATGTATGAATGTTGGGAACCACTACCGATGAGCATCTGTACTTGTTTTCTTTAGTTCCTGATTTCAATCCAACCCGTAACCTTTGAAGTTACACTTCACCAGAGTAACAATGATTGGACAGGCTGTTATCACTTGGTTTTGATTCTTCAGATTTAAGAGAATTATTAATTAATTTGTTGTTTTCCAGTTCTGGAGACATTAAAACCAAATGTCGTTTTCCACGAATAATACATTTAATATTTGTCTTGTAAAATTTTGATTGTTGTCTGGCTCTTAAACATATAAAGCGGACTTTGTTATCATTTAAAAATCTTTTTTCTGCTTGAAATTCGGAGTTTAATCTTTAAAACAATCTCTGCTCTCGTGTGCCTCTTCACAAAATAAACAAGCTACTTTCCGAAAACTCCAGAAAATAAATCTGCAGCTATCGTTTGATTAAGAACTTTAGTCATCTCTTCTCAAATTTACCTGAAAACCCAGATTTCGCTAAGAGAAGTCGCTCCTCTTCTTCTACTTCCATTTTCATACACAGTAACAAGTTTTTTGGCTTTTTACTATATGGATTCTTCGCTGACTCATTCAGCGTACTAACTATCGGATTTCACAACCACACCGTAAACATGTCCTCCGGTATGCAAGATTCAATGAGAGGGCACGCCAGAATATTTATCCGAAGTTAAACCAATGGATTTCAGAGCTCTCAAATAGGATTCCAGTTGATCGTGCAGTCTAACAGTGTCTAATTTTCGGTTATTGTCTGACACATTTTTAACGACTAACTTTAACAGTTTTCGCACGTAGAACTCAATAAGTAATTCATCTCGACCAAAACGAGATTTTAGGCATTCTACGCCTGATTATAATTTTCACCTGTTGGCAAATAACTGTTAACAATATCACGAGCTTTCATATCTTTAGACATGCATTGTATTAAATATTGATCAAAGTTTGAATGAATTGATCAAAGTTTGAATGAATTGATCAAAGTTTGAAAGATTGACAAAGTTTCGAAACTTGTCCTCATTTTCTATGTTTTCATCTTCATGAATTCTTTGGAACTGGCTCCAAAAGGCAGGCCAGTTCTTAATTTGACCGGTAAATTCAACGAGTTCAGTCTTTAGTAATTTCAGTTTCCTTTTAACCTGAACGGGAGAGAAGCAAAAACTGGTTACACTGATCCTTTAAAATTCTATTTATACAAATGTCTACTTTAACTATAATACTTATCCATCTACTCACTGTATTCTTTAATAATTAAATACCCGTGCTCATATTTTTCTGCATCAGAATCTGCAACTAATAAATTACTTATTTCAGAATCGAAACTAGAAACTGAGCATATATCCTTTTTAAACTAACAAAATTTGATCGAATTTCTACTTCAATAGGTTTTTTCTGTTTTAATAAGTCACTCAAGTTAAAATTTTAATAAATTAAAAAATTAAATAATTAATTAATTAATTAAAAAGTTTTAATGAAATTGGCGAATGTTTTTTTTCACTAATAATTCCACGCTTAAAAGTTTAACCGTATTTACCTTCAAAAATTCAATGAGATGACATTCTGGTTCACCACTAATATTGCGTTGAATCTACCTGAATATTATTTCATTCAGTCGTTCTCGCCTTTAAATTAAATCTGACTCCATTCCATAACTCTTCAAAAGAAATAGTTGAAATAAATAATTACATTTTCTTACTTAAGAAAGCCAAAACTTTATTTCATACGTTTACACTCTTAAGGAAATCCAAACATTATTATTCTAAGCTTTTTTACTGTTTCCAAACTACAAAAACAAAACTCCGTCTAAAATAAAAGGAAAACAACGGCCGTTGAACAGCGTTAACAAATGTAAAATCATAGAGCTCGGAACATTTGTTTTGAATATCTTCTATTTTTGCCGCCAATTCATTTTATATTTTCTCCCTTCCATGAACAAAGTTTGATACACTTATCTTTTCTACATCATTTTCCAAAACGTCTACGATACCAGCAAACAGAATAATCTCTCCTTTTGGAACTGCTCCTTTCTGTACTGTGATCTGCGCGATCTGGAGAGCGACCCCGAAAAAGGGAAATACGATCAATGCGTTTGTTTTATTTTTCTATCTCTTTAAACAATTTATCTTCAATAGATTAATCAACTTGTTTCTCCTACAGATACAACTGTACGAGAAACGGCACAAGTCCCTGGGGTTGGATTTATTTCTAAGACTCTGTCGGCAATTTTTGCTGCTTTTTCTAAAGTTTAATCGGAAATCACTGCCGAAATAGACTGAACTGCCGAAGGCAAACGCTGAAAGAATAATCCTAACATTAAGTTGTCAGGAACATTTAAGGATTCCGCTCCTCATTTCATATTCTTAAGCAAATCCGATGGCTTTCGAGAGCCTAATTCTTCTCCAGATAATAACTGGCGAATTTCTTGCTGAGCTGGTTCTCCCGATCAGTTTATTAACTTAATTTTAAGCTCTGTATAAGGATCGGTTGGATCTGGCTTCATAAGTAAATCCCGAACTATTGACGCAATCTCTGGAGGAAGATAAGTAACCACATAATTATATTTAGTAATTGATTCTGTGATAGGTTTGGGAGTGGAAGAGCAAATGTACTTTCACTCATAACAAACGATAAAGCTGCGTCTGATCGGTTATAGACCGGAATTTCGACGGCATATACTTCAGACATTGTGCACATACTTCAGACATTGTGCAGACTAAAACGATAGTAAGAATTCTACTACAGAAAATAAAATACGAATAATAAGTAGAAAACAAACTGATAAATTGAGCTATAATTGCTACTCATCTGTGATCCGGAGCATAGAAATCAATTTAGTCCATAAGTTCTGGTTTGGAGGTCTTGATATGGCGATCCGTCAAAACCGAAAGTACTTGCGAACTTTTCTCATGGCCTGATTTAGCGAAGTCCAGAAGTCACCAATGTAGTGTTGGTTGCAGATCCCACGGGATTCTAGTTGCCCTTATTTCTTTAAATGTTCTCTTTGTATTAATCAAGAACTTTCAGAAGACCTATTACTCAACAAAAATTGATCTTTATTAAGAGACTTCAAATATGCGTGCTATTGCTCGAACAGCCAGTCTGTCTTCTTTCTCTCGCTTCGCTTCTTCTCTAAGGTTGCCGTATTTATCGGCAGACACACGGGGCCGCAAAGCGCGCTCCTTATCACTAACACCACGTTACCAAGTGCTGGTGGAAGTAATCATATAGATTATACTTTTTAAGAATTTTCTACCGCTAAAGAACCACATTATAGTAATATATAAAAGAAACTTGATGAGAAACTGGTGACGTCGCGCTTACGTCGCGCTTCGCGATATATACCAGTGATCGTCTTGACATTAAAGCAATATATTTCAGACTGACCCTTGGCGAAAATGGGCGATTTTTTGGCGCCATTCCTGTTTACGTCCAACGACCTCCCCAATAAAAGGGTGTCAAAAATATCATGCAGTAAAACATAACTAAAACCGGCGCTAAAGAAGCTACAGTTTTAAGATGGTCGATACAAAAAATCAAAATAAGAAGTCAAAGAATTGCACAAACTCTGTATCCATGTATACATCGATGTATTTTCACTTAAAAAAATATCAGAGAATTGCACAAACTTGTCATTGCGCACTCCCTTAACTCTGTCCATGTATACATCGATCTATTTTCACTTCAAATCAGGAGAACGATAACGTCATACAATGTTAAAACAAAGTTCTCATAACCAAAACTGAACAAAATTTGTAACCAATTGAAATTCAATAAGCTGCATTTTAATCACGCAGTGAAATAATAACATAAAAAAGAAACTATAAGTTATCCCATATACGCAGTACAAAAAGGAGATATCAACTTACCATATTTAAAAATTTCTGTGTCTTCAGTCTATGGCACACAAAGTTCGTTAACAGCACCCAAAAACTTTCTAAAATTATCTTAACTAGAATCTGTATACTGTTGTTGCCACATAAAATCACAAAAATAAGGGTAAAAAATATCCTCCGTAGTCCCGGATTGTCGGTGGCATTTC
Source organism: Stegodyphus mimosarum (assembly GCA_000611955.2). NCBI lineage: Eukaryota > Metazoa > Arthropoda > Arachnida > Araneae > Eresidae > Stegodyphus > Stegodyphus mimosarum. Next base: position 270,496 of record KK118382.1, on the reverse strand, counting down.
TTCCGAAAATCCCTTTTTATTACAGTCCACATACTTTCGATAGTGTTGATATGAGCTCTGGTTTTCGCATTCTTAAATGTCACTGCGCGATTTACTGAGAAGTGAACGAAGCCAGTATCAAATATACAACCGTACAACTTCCAGAAGTTAGATATGACCGTTGTTCCAGGTAAAATATTTCGTTGAATTTACATCCAACAGGAGGGGCTCGAGACGCCGTGAGTGAAGGTTGTCCTTTGGTAGCTCAGTATTTTACCTTAGCATCATCGGAAATACTACGCGTGCAAGCAAAATCCACTTGCTGCCTATTGCGAACATCTTACGCACATATAAATTTTTTAAGGATTGGATCACTAGATCATAAATTACGGAATAATTACTTCTTCTAGGCATCGCACAATGGAATAAGCTACACAACTTATCCTTCGAAGACCACCTAGTAGCCGCCGCTCACCGACGGACCTGGAATTTGGTATCATTGGATTCCTCGTGTCATCACTAGCATTTTGATCGCAATTTTATCTCCGTGTGATAATTAGAAGTCAAGAAATTAATTTTTAATAAATTTCCATGTGTATTAGGTGAACTTTGACATTTTCCCAGTACGAACGGTCAATTTCAACTACTCCTCGTCGACCCTGCATTTCAGTCATTCGACCAAGGTTAAACTTGGTACTGGAGGTTGAGGAGGCTGCTAATTAAGCCCCTAATTGGCGCAGCTCTGTGAAACCAACTGCATCATACATCTTACGCCCCAGGAGGCTCAAGATTATAAATTTGGAAAAAATCGGTCAAAATCTTCCGGAGTTACAAATTTATTCAACATTTTTTAGGACTTAAGAAAATTTTAAATTTGCGGGATCGGGATACAGTGCAGTGTGTGTGTGTTTTCTTCAAATTTCTGTATCTTGTGCTATTTCCGATTGGATTACTTTCATAACCAGACATGCAAGAACAGAAGAAGAATTGCGGTTAATTCCATCAACTGAAGATTCTCTTCAATCAAACGAAAGAAGGAAACTTATTTTCGTCACTGTTGATTTTCTACAAGACAGAAGTAAAAGAACGGATAAAACATTTAGATAAGTATCCTTCCAGCATCCTTCATTTCTCTAAACTAAATCTAATTTATATCATTAAAATGCCTTTACATTCATTTAGTCATTATTTTCATTAGTTTCTAGCATTATCCAATAGTTAGTAAATTGCTTTAAATCATGTGGTTCTTTTTCTCGTAACTATTCCGTAGAGACGCTGCGTACTTTATCAGCAGTCAATCAACAGTTATCCTTGGGAAGTCCCATTTCTTACTCAGGAATTTCTTGAGAGGGAAAATAGGGATCTTGGGCATGGATAAATGCAGTAGACTGTTATTTTTGCTTCTAGGATTTCTTTCAATTCTCTTACTTAGATTTATATGCTAATATAATTACAGTGTGTAAGGATTTAGTTAAACTAACAAAGTTTTATTTTAATTTAAATCTTTCTATCTCTTCTCAGTTTCAACTTCCCGTCAGAAGAAGCGCGCGTTTTCAGCTTATGCTAATTTGAAGTAGAGCCAAGTACTATTTAAACCAGAGGTAGAAACCTCTCAGTGTGAGAGAGCTTTTAGTTTCAGATCACGGTCATTCTGTTTGACGTTCGCCTGACCAGCTAGCAGCTAAAATTATAAGCCATAGTGCTTACTACGTGATTGCTTATTGAAATAAATTGAAGTGCGCTAGTATTAGTATTTCTTGCTACGCACCAGTTAGTTAGAGGCCAACTCCGCGAAGAGCTCTGTGAGCAAAGATCACTTAAATTTCTATTTAGTTTTAGTTTAAAATTATCTGATTGTTAATTTAGACCCAAGTGTGGTCGTTTACTTTCTGTATCCCTCCCGAGTTGGGAAGTACTTTGTAAATAATATTGATTTAATAAAAGAGGATTTTAAATCCCTTTCAAGTGCAGTTATTCTTCAGCACAGTATCTACACCAGAACATAGCTGATTTCAGCTCCCTGTTCCAGATCAGGACTTAAGGACTTTAAGGAGTTACTTCAAGATGTTTGCCAAATCTACGCACAGAACACTCAGTCCTGACACTGGCGCCCAAAGAAAAATAAGAGGATGGCCTCAAGGACAAGAAGACGAACCTAGGATAACTGTTGTACCTGTCCAGAATCCTGAGATAGCACCTCCTGGCCTAGAAGGATTTGGCTACATCGTACAAACCATGCGAGCAGCCATGAAGCCACCGGCAAGTTTTGACGGCAAGACAGCCGTAATTAATTTCCTGGAAAAGCTAGACTCCCACTGCATGCTATATGCAGTTCACGAATTTCAGAAAGTCGCTCTTGCTACCAGCGCTTTGAAGGGCCAAGCGCTAAGTTGTTTCAAGTGCACTGGAAAGAATCTCTTGGGAGAACCAGGAAGCCCCACATATACGTATGAAAATTTCAAAAATTCCTTGGTGAAAGCATTTCCTGTAGTACGAGATCGAGCCAGACTGGAAGCGGAACTTTTTAGTCGATACCAAGAAAAAATAGAAGATTTTTCCAATTTTATTTTGAGAAAAATTCAAGTTTTCAAGCTTTTGTATGGAAGTCGCCCGGATCCTGAAATTATTCAAATTATACTTCCTAGGCTACTGCCCCAAGTTCAAGATTTCATCGAGCTAAGAAACCCAACGACGTTAGACAGATTATTTGAGCTCGCAGTACAATTTGAAAGCCGAAGAACAGGCGACAACGAGCGATGACGCCAATTTGAGCGAAGAAGTCAGTGGAGTTCGTCATGACCCCAGCAGAAGCAAAATCAAAGTTACGGGAATAAGGCGAAGCAATGGCCGAAGAAAGATGTGTCTCCTAAATCGAGCGGCGAACGAAGGGAATTCAATAGAAGAACGAGCAAAGATTCCGAGGGCAACCAGAATAAGAAGAATTTAAACTAAGATGGATTTCTTCCAGGAAGGTGAAGAAGTCCGAAGCAGCGCAAAACCCTTCCAAAATCAATTTAAACACCGTGGTCGTTAAGAATTTGAGTTTGCCGAAGATTGAAGTTCTAATCAACAACATACCGGCGACAGCCCTCTTGGATACAGGAGCCCAAAGCAGCTTCGTATCGGAAAGATTCTTTAAGAAGCACTTTCGACGTTACAGAATTTTTAGTGCAAGAGACACGGATGTCATAGCGGCCCAAGGAGAAAAATGTAGCTGTTTAGGAAAAGTACCATTGTTCGTGCGTATCAACAACGAACAGGTAAGAATCCTGTTTTATATTGTGCGTAACCTGCAGACTTGTATTATTCTAGGTGTGGACTTTTTTAGTTTGGCAGAAGCAAAAATTGATTTCAAGGGGGGAGAACTAACATTAAATATGAAGCCAATTGAAGCGAAGAATGATAAGCCCCCGCAGCTGGACTTGGAACATTTACAAGCAGAGGAAAAAGAGAAAATCCAAGGTCTGGTAAGTCACTTTGCAAATTTATTTAGTGATGTACCAGGGTTTACGCAGGTGGTGAACCACGACATTGACACGGGGGACGCTCAGCCAGTTAGGCAAAAGCCATATAGATATGACAGGGTAAAAGAAGAAATAATTGAACATCATATTAAAGAGATGTTAAAGAATAAAATCATCACGCCAATTTCTAGCAGTTACGCTAGCCCCGTTGTCCTGTGTAAGAAAAATAATGATTACCCGATTACGCACCCGAAGCGGTGGCGTTTTGCTATAGATTATCGCAAGTTAAATTCAGTTACAAAATATCCTGTATATCCGTTGCCGATAATTGAAGAAATTATTCGAAATATTTCGTCTACAAAATACATGACTACATTAGATCTCACGAGTGGCTATTTTCAGATTGGGGTAAAACCCGAGGACGTACACAAAACCGCGTTCATAACGAAATCTGGTACGTACGCATTTCTTAGAATGCCGTTCGGTTTATCCGGCGCGCCGGCAACGTTCCAAAGATGTATGGACATCGTCTTAAGACCAGTCCTTGGTAAAAGCACGTTCATATATTTAGACGATATTATAATTACGAGTAGTAATCTAGAACAACACTTACAAGATTTAAGAAAAGTGTTTTCATTGTTAAATGAAGCTGGTTTAAAGATAAATGCGTCCAAATGTAAATTTGCCGCAAAAGAGTTACGTTATTTAGGATTTAAAATTTCCCAAAAGGGAATCGAAACTGATCAATCAAAAATAATAGCTATTAAAAATTATCCTGTTCCTAAAACAGCGAAGAAATTATCGTCGTTTCTTGGGATGTGTTCATACTATCGGTCCTTCATTAAAGACTTTGCAAAAATAGCTGAGCCTCTGCTAAAGTTGAAAAGAAAGAAAGCTAGGTTTTCGTGGTCATCAGAAGCCAACTTGTCGTTTCAAAAACTGAAAGACGCATTGACTCAAGCTCCCGTCTTAAAATTTCCAGAAGGGGATAAAGGATTAGAGATTTCAGCGGACGCTTCAGATTTCGCGATTGGCGCAGTGCTTTCCCAAAATGGTCAACCCGTCGCCTTTTTCAGTCGAACATTAAATGAAACCCAGAGAAAATATTCGGCAACGGAAAGAGAAACTCTCGCAGTGTTATCATCAGTACATAAATTTCGTATGTTCTTTGGAAGTTCTCCAGTAACTGTATATACCGACCACGCGGCGGTCACTAGACTCTATTCTGGAAAAAATTTATCACCCAGAATAATAAGGTGGGCTGTCAAATTACAGGAATATAACCTAATAATTAAACATACGCCGGGAAAAGAAAATGTTGTGGCAGATGCTTTAAGCAGAATTAACTTAGATGAAAATGGAAGTGTAATTAAGATAGCCATGTTAACATCCAAAGTATTAGATTCTCGTGAAACAGTAATAGCCGAACTCAAAAAAGATCCGGAGTTCAAAAATATATACAATTATTTGGCCGACCCTGAGAATTTCAATCATCCGGATATTGTGCCGATAAGAAATAGGGCCGAAAATTACGAATTAATTGACGGACTGTTATTCTATACGAAAGCTACTAATGAGAATCATGAATATAGACCGGTTATCCCAGCTAGCATGAGGTTGAATGTATTAGAAGAGTTGCATGATTGTGCCATTTCGGCTCATTTAGGTATAAGAAAAACTGTTCAGAGAGTTCGCGAGGCAGTTTTCTTTCCAGAACTGCAAAAGTTTACTAGGGCGTATGTCCAGTCGTGCCCAACATGTCAATTAAATAATTATGTTAATTTCCGCCCGGCCGGGTTCCTAAATAGTATTAAATCAGAATTCCCAAATCAAATAATAGGCATCGATTTACTTGGACCTTACCCTCGAAGTAAAGTTAACAAAAGCCGATATCTTTTAGTTATAGTGGATCATTTTAGCAAATGGTTAGAGTTAATTCCGTTAAAACGCGCGTCTGCAAAAATTGTAGTAGATTCAATTCTAAATAAGTATATTTTAAAATACGGGGCGCCCCTAAAAGTTATTTCCGATAATGGTCCCCAGTTTGTTAGTAATATTTTTGAGGAAATGTGTGCAAAACTGGGCATACGTCATCTAAAGATGGTCCCGTATCGTCCGCAGTCAAACATAGCGGAACGGGTTAATAGAAATGTAGTGAAAATAATTCGAAGTTATGTGAAAAACTATCACTCTACCTGGGATAGCCATATAAATGAATTTGCATTTGCCCTTAGGACCGCCAAACACGATACTACACAAAAAACACCCGCTGAACTGTTTCTTGGAAGAAAAATTTTAACACCCTTAGATAAACTTTTCTTTGTCCAGGAAAGGGCAGAAGAATTTAAAATAAGTGATATACAAAAGTTGATACGAGAAGCGACGGGAAATATAGAAATGGCCCAGAGAAAACAAAAATTATATTATGACGAAAAGCGAAGAGGGGTCAAGTACAATGTGGGAGATGAAGTTCTGAAAATAAAACATAACTTGTCAAATGCCCCAGAAGAAAAGGTGGGGAAATTTTTTCCGCGTTTTGAAGGCCCTTTCATAATTGAGAAAGTTACACAGACAGTGGTTATATTAAAAAGAAATGATGGACAAACAATCACGGCGAATGTGGATCAAATCAAGCCGTACTATAATCGCAATAAAATGCGAGTATTTAAAGATTTTTTTCAGGATCCGAGGCAATCGAATAGCTCGGAAGATGTACTTCAGCAAAAACAGCAGCAACCAGCTACAACGGCATCGAAAAATCAGAAAAAGAAAGCTCCCCCTCAACAAAGTAGAACCAAAAATGGGGATTCAAAAGAAAGACTGACGATGCAGGTGAGCAGACCAAGAGACGAAAGCAGAATGGGCAAGGAAAGCCCAATGTATCCAAAAGAACTGCGGAATCATCGGACAGGTGCCTGAGAAGCAAGCAGCCTCGATAGCAGCCTGAGAATCAACGTCCCGAATACAGCAGGAACCAGGAGCAGCAACGAAAAAGGGCCCAGTCCAGCAAACGCCCAGCAGAGCAACCTCCTTCCCAGCGCAAGTACCCCAGGATACAACGACGGAATTGTAAAAGAAAAAGAGACGAACAAGCTGGCAAGGACCAACAACCAAAGTCAAGGAGACTGGCCCAAGCTGCAACTTATCCAACCTTCAACGTTTGGGCCAAGAGAAGGATGGATGACCACAACAAGATAAGTAGTATTTCTTATTCCAAAGTTTAGTTAATTTTCGAGTGTACTGCAAGTTGCAGGGTCGATTTTATCTCAAGCGTGGTTGAGTTTTACGCCAAGTGGGCGATAAGCACTCATCTTGAAAGAAAAATGTGTTTGTTTAAAAATTGTAATTCTAGAAAGACTTAAAATTACTTAATGTTTGTAAAGTAGGTTCTGAAGCATTGTAAATAGATTAATTTTGTAAAAGCAATGAATTGCTGAAAAGAAAAATGTTAACTAAGTCATTTTGTATGATGCTTTGTCGAAAGACTTGTAAAATGACTAGAATGAAAAATCGGAAAATTGAAGAACACGATTTAGTCTATGGACTATTATTTCAGTGCAATGTGATATTTCAGGAAAGTACCTTGAGAAAGGAATAGGAAATTTAACCTACGTTTGTATTTCATGATTGCTATGAAATTGTTAAAGTGTTATAAAATGTAACAAATAATATTATGCTAGCAATGCACGTTGAGTGCAATAGCAGTGTGAATGAGGCATTATATGTGCAAACTGCGAATTGTATGCATGAAAAGTTAAAGTTTGAGTAATTTTAGAATGCAAGTGTTAAATAGGCTCTCCACCAAATACACTTAAAGTGTTAGACATAAAGCTAGTGAGAACCTCAGGTTTAGCTGGTTATAGGGTGTCTTTTGAGGTCTCGTATGTCAAGTTCTAACTAATGTTAGTCGATCGTAGGTGGGAGATTTGAACACCCCCGAACACAGAAAACCCGCAATGGCGGTTAGCTTTTCATCCAACACCGGTGAGAGAGCATTGGGGGAAGAATTTAATTGTGCTTGAATGATAATGTGTGTGTGTGAATTTACACGGGTAAAAATAAAGAATTGTACCTAGAATTTAATGTTATTATGTTGTCCTAAAATTCCTTTCCTTCCAGATTTTGCTGGAAGGAGTAAGACTTAGATGAAAAAAAATATTGAAGACTGTTGTATCAAGCAAGTTTCGTCTGTATTTTTCACAAACAGATATTGCCTTGTAAGGGTTGGCCTAAGTTTAGAAGAGTTAAATTTTGACTATTTGTTTAGAATTGCGAGTTTCAACATGGTCCGTTTGGACCACAGTAGTTTAACTACCGCAATTCTGGCGGGAAGTATGTAAGGTTTTAGTTAAACTAACCAAGTTTTATTTTAATTTAAATCTTTCTATCTCTTCTCTGTTTCAACTTCCCGTCAGAAGAAGCGCGCGTTTTCAGCTTATGCTAATTTGAAGTAGAGCCAAGTACTATTTAAACCAGAGGTAGAAATCTCTCAGTGTGAGAGAGCTTTTAGTCTCAGATCACGATCATTCTGTTCGACGTTCGCCTGACCAGCTAGCAGCTAAAATTATAAGCCATAGTGCTTACTACGTGATTGCTGATTGAAATAAATTGAAGTGCGCTAGTATTAGTATTTCTTGCTACGCACCAGTTAGTTAGAGGCCAACTCCGCGAAGAGCTCTGTGAACAAGGATCACTTAAATTTCTATTTGGTTTTAGTTTAAAATTATCTGATTGTTAATTTAGACCCAAGTGTGGTCGTTTACTTTCTGTATCCCTCCCGAGTTGGGAAGTACTTTGTAAATAATATTGATTTAATAAAAGAGGATTTTAAATCCCTTTCAAGTGCAGTTATTCTTCAGCACAGTATCTACACCAGAACATAGCTGATTTCAGCTCTCTGTTCCAGATCAGGACTTAAAGACTTCAAGGAGTTACTTCAAGATGTTTGCCAAATCTACGCACAGAACACTCAGTCCTGACAAGTGTACCTTAATTTGTTAAATTACTGCTTTAATAAATTATGAGGGTTATATTAATGAATTAATATATGTTTAACTAATAAAAAATTTAATAGTTAACAATCGTAGTTTAAGGAAAATTTTCCGTTTCTTTTCCTTTTCTTTTCTTTCTATATGCCTCCCTTTCTTTACTCTCTCTATTACATTTGGGCCATTTATTTTTATTTTATTTCCTCCCGACTTTTCTTTCTGGCGTTTTGAACTCGCACAAAGTCTACGAGAGTCATGTTCACTCTCCTCTGAAATACAAAATTGCCTCCTTTCTATATACCTTTCCTCCGCACCTAAGTTTGATTTTTCGACCATCGGTGCAGAAAGACTTAGCGGGTGCAAAACAAGACTTGGTCTGCCTGTCCAACAAAGTTTCTTTTCTTCCGTACTCAACCACTTAAAAAAAGACCTCCTGCTCCTTCCCACCAAACACCCAGTTTGCCAACCGCAGCCATTTTACGATGCAAAGCACAAAACACGCCACGTACAGTCGGTCACAAAAGTATTTACACACCAGAACCCCATTCAGAACAATTGAGATCCATTTTTTGGGTTTGACGAGAACAAGTTGGTCTGACAATAATACAAGATATTTTTTAAGATCAGCAGTTCTAAAATATTTTTAAGATCAGTAGCATTGTTTCCAAGAGAGTCATAACCATCCATTATATACAGGTGAAGGCAATGTGCATTTTCATGAGAACACGCTCATCTGAACGGAAACACCATCTGTTTATATAGATAGGCAATTCTTTTCGAAAGTGAAAATGGTAAACTGAAACCGACTGGAACAATTTTATCAGAGAAAAATCTGAAACATATTTAAAAAAAAACTTCTTTTGTTAAATTTTTATGTCTTTAGACATTATAATATTAACGGTTTTTCAATGTTAACCTATGGAACAAGTTTGTAAACATGTTTGTAAACAAGGGTATGACCTTGAACATGTTCTAAGTTATACAGTTAATTTTATAATGTCTAAGGACATTAAAAAACTAACGAAAATGTTTTTTAGTCCAAAGGGATATGAATCTCGAAGGACTATAACTTTCGTTTTGGCATTTTGCGTTGTTTAACAAAAATACCACAAAAAAAAAATGCCCGATTCACTTTTCAATTTACTGCTTATTTTTCTTTGTTGGCTGTTAGAATTGTATTGGGTTGGCTATTTTAATTGTATTGGGTTGGCTATTTTAGTTGTATTGGGTTGGCTATTGGTTTTGTATTAAGCTGCTTTATGTGTTTGTATTGGGTCTAGTCTTATGTTTCTGTTTCGTTCGGCAAATTATCATATCATTAATCAAAGTTTATAGTCCTTCCGGACTCAAATCCCTTTGGACGTAATCTAAAATCTGAATGCTTTCAGATTTTATTTTTTATTTATTTCTTTAATATGTGTTTCATACTTTTCTCTGATAAAATTTTTCCAGTCGGTTTCGGTTTACCATTTTCACTTTCGAAAGGAATTGCCTATCTGTATAAACAGTTGACGTTTACGTTCAGATCAACGTGTGCTCTTGAAGATGCAACAACCTTCATAGCAGGTAGAATAATTTTTGGAATTCTCTTTAACATAGTTTTGGATAGATATAGCTTTTATGTTTCTTTTGGAAAATGAAGCGAATAAGATTCTTTTTGGATATCAAGAATTTATCTTTCAGCATTTCTCTTCAAACATGATTGTGCATATTTATGATACTTTTGGAAAACCCAACATTTCTTTTCAAATTTGATGACTATTGAATATATTTGTAGTGAAGCTTTATTTTGTTCCGTTGGCAGTAGTGGCAAAGTATGTCACATGTTGTGAAAGGGTGAAAATAGTTACAACTTAGGCGATTCTGCAAAGAACTGCTGTGCAGCACCAACAAGTTTACTTTTGAGATATAATAATGCAACTTTATCATTCCAATTATTGAGAGTTTTGTATTCTTTAATCTGGCTAGTGAACCAACGAATAGTGTCATGATCACCAGAAAATGATGCAATATTGAATGAGAATGTTTTAGTGTCCATTGGTTCAGGAGATTGTTGTCGTGTCTTAGGCATACTCAATTAAACAAAATAACATTCTATGAAATGACCATTACAGGTTACATTCTATATACACTTTAAATACATTCATACATACAACTAAATGCATTCATAAATACAGTCTTAGAATCGATACAGTTCAATGTAAAGTTAATGTACTTGCCACACCAGACGAGACGGATGGGCGCGGCACCAAGTGTAGTGAAACTTTATTTTGTTCCGTTGGCAGTAGTGGCAAAGTATGTCACATGTTGTGAAAGGGTGAAAATAGTTACAACTTACCCCAGGTAAGATCCAGGTCCCAGGCCCGCCGTGTTGTTGAAGACAAAATCATGACAACTTTTCATCAGACACCGATTTTTATTTCAATTTTTGAAGGAATGTTATTCTCTCTTTACCATTTCCATTGGTCACAAGGCGATATGAGGCCTCCTCAAAAAAATGAGTAGATCACGAGCAATTCAGTCATATGCATATGCACTTGACAGGAGCCAGGTCGGTTGCCAGGCGGGGTAACCAAGCCTGGGAAGACTGCATTTTGCTACAAACATAGTTTGTATTTCACCACGTAGACTTCAGCATCTAACGGGACTCGCTTTGATTATACTGCTAGATACAGGAATCACCAATTGCTGGAAACACAATCAAAAAAATAGTTCGTATTTCACCACGTATACTTCAACATTCAAAGGGACTCGCTTCCATTATACTGCTAGATACAGGAATCACCAATTGCTGGAAACACAAAAAAATAGTACGTTTACCTTCTCCCGCACACTTATCGGCGTTCTACACGCACTATCTCCATCGCCCTGCTACAAATTCCTCTTCACTCGCCCGATAAAAAAATTCCCGCCTTTTATAACGTTCCACAGTTATACTCACAATTACGTTTTGCAGCCAATGAAAAAATTCAAGCTTCGGAGGGCAACCAATCACAAAATACCTTCAGCTACACAGACAAACAGAAGTGAAGTGGCTAGTTGTCTGATGCAATCCTTTCCTCCGCTTACAACAGTTGTCTGATGAAATCATTTCTTCAGCTTAAACATAAGTTGGCGAAAAGAAACTGTCGCCAATGAAGTCTGATGCAATCACCTAGATACTGCCATAACAAAGTGTGTCTAAAATGTGACTTCGTCACAATATTGTTTTCGTGGGATTCAAACACGATGACTGTTTGAAGATCCTGGATAGCAGGTTGGTTTGTTTGACAGATTTCTTTGGGAACGAATAAGATGTTTTCGATGAAACTTTGAATTCTTTTGGAGTTCTGTTTCGACATAATTCTTTTGGAGGGAGGGACCAACTTTTAGGTCCTTTCAAACATTCAGTGAAACAATGTTTTTTTTTTAGAAACACAGTCCAAGAGACGAAATGGTAATCAAGTCGCGAAACCCCCTCCTTCAAAACCTTTCTTCAGAAAAATGGAATGCCTTTGGAACCCATCGGGAAGAAATATAAACTTCTAAAAGAACTTTTCTACTTAAGGCCCAAATGTAAGATAGGTATTAATTCTAATATTTTCATCTTGAATGAATTCATTATTTTTAAACTTGTAAATCTTACGTAAAGTAACTTGAAAGAAGTGTATTATTATTTCATTCTTCACGTCTCTTAAAAAATATCTTTTAAAGTTTCTAAGGAATTTCTAGTGCATTCTATAAATTTTTTAATTGAAGCTAGTGATGGAAGAATATAAACTAGATTTTAAAAAATAGTTTATAATTAGTTATCAGTGGAAATACTTAAAACGTAAATATTTGCTAAAATGTATTTCCTTCTTCTCATGCTGTTTCAACCGCTTTGTTCGGAAACTATCTGTTTCAAACGGTTTTGGGGGGCTAGTAAAATAATCTCATGTCGTTAAAATCATTTCAGAACTGATTCATCCATTGGAGATAAAAATATTAGAATTAATACGTATGTTTGTAACCTGTTTAAGAAATGGTAATTTCTTTTAGAAATTTATATTTGTTCCCGACCAAAGGCATTCCATTTTTCTGAAGAAACGTTTTGAAGGAGGGGGTTTCGCGACCGGATTACCATTTCGTCTCTTGGACTGTGTTTCTAAATAAAAACAGTGGTTCACTGAATGTTTGAAAGGACATAAAAGTTGGTCCCTCCCCCAAAGGAATTATGTAGAAACAGAACTCCAAAAGAATTCAAAGGTTTATCGAAAATATCTTATTCGTTCCCAAAGAAATCTATCAATCAAACCAACCTGCTATCAAGGATCTTCAAACAGTCATCATGTTTGAATCCCACAAAAACAATATATTCAATAATCATCATGCTTGAAAAGAAATGTTGGTCACATTTTTCCAAAAGTATCATAAATATAAGCCCTTTATCGAGAATGTTGCTTCTTCAAGAGCATACGCTGATCTGAACGGAAATGTCAACTGTTTATATAGATAGGAAATTCCTTTCGAAAGTGAAAATGGTAAACTGAAACAGACTGCAAAAATTTTATCACAGAAAAATCTGAAACACATATTAAAAAATTAAAGAAAAAAAAATAAAAAAACCTTTTGTTAATTTTTATAATGTCTATATACTGTATAAAATTAACTATATAACCTTGAACACCCTTGTTTACAAACATGTAACAACATGTTCAAGATCATACCCTTGTTTACAAACATGTTTACAAACTTGTTTCATAGGTTAACATTGAAAAACAGTTAGTTTTATAATGTCCAAAGACATAAAATTTAACAAAAAGTTTTTTTAATATGTGTTTCAGACAGACAAAGAAGACAGATGTCTTCTTTTGCACCCGCTAAGTCTTTCTGCACCGATGGGCGAAACATCAATCAAGCTTAGGTGCGAAGTAAAGGTATATAGAAAGGGTGCAATTTTGTGTTTCAGAGGAGCGTAAAAGGAACTTCGTATATTTTATACGAGTTCAACAAGGCCTGGAAGAAAATATGGGACAAAATAAGTTTAAAATAAAAAATGCCCGAAGTAGTAGAGACAAGAAAGGAAAAATAATGAAAAAAAGGTGGACTTCAAGAAAGAAAATGAAAAGAAGAAGAAGGAAAAATACTTGAAATGCAATTTCATCCGTGAGTGTGGTCGAACTGTGCTCATACGTGATAGTATGTGTTTTCCAGGTGTATGTGGTAACTTGTAAAGGTGGATAGATGAGCCGCCGGAAGAAGATATGGTAAAAAAGGTTTTTTTTATTACCTTGATCCTAACAGTTTAAGCGCGTATGAGCTGATGGGAGAAGATTGAGTAAATGGAGGAAGCCAAAAAAAAACAAGTTTTGCTACCAATTTCCAAACAGTTTAAGCGCGGTAGAGAGGCTAAGAGAGACTGCTGTAGCATAGAAACGATATATTGCACTATTTGTTTTTACAACTGGTGTGGGATGCAGGGCTATGTGATTGTCATTTACTAGTAAGAGAAAGAGAGTTAAGTAAATAAATCTAAGGTAGCATTTTAATTTCCAATCATAACACAATTTTCAGAAGGTAGCGTCAGACGAGAACATAAATACATACTCAAGCGTTAAAGTATATCAACATAATATATTGAGTGAAGAGACTTCAGTTTTAATTTATAATTGGTATATATTTTTTGAATAAAATTTTATTGCGTATTTTTCTATTATTATTATTTTTATATTTGTGTATGCTGTGTACTAGCAAATCAAGTGGTGCCATATACCCAGTTACACGTGCATCTAAATAGGAGTGGCATAAATTTTAGGTACACATGAAATGGGGAAATGAAATAAAAGGAGTGGTAGCACACAGGTAAATATAAGAATAAAGGCATATTTAATCAAATTGAGGAACGTGAGCAAGAATTTTTAAATCTTACTTGAGAGGCTTAAAATTTAATTGAATGAAGGAAAATTTTTACCTTCGTATCTGGAGCTTTACCATTCTTCATGTCTGGATCTTCTTACTTCCCTTGATGTCTATATTTCGAGTGCTAATCGGCTCCCGAAAATTGAGGGTACCATAGCAGTTTGCCTATCAACTCACAGGAATATAAATGTCAGTCTGATAGGTGAGTGCATCGAATTTTCAGAAATCCTTCGAACTGAGGCTGAGGTAAAATGGATGGGAGGGAGAATTTTGGGAATTTGTGTAGGAGAGGAGGAGGGGGACAGAGTGGAGACCCTTCCCGAAGAAAGAATAACTGGGGAGGAAAAGGAAGAATCAGTAATAAGAAATTTTGTGAGGGAGAGAGAGAGAGCAATCCTGATGAGGATTCCTGTGTTCATAAGGTAAAGGGGGAGCGAAAGCTCTCTCTAGCGCAGTAGACATAATGTGGTGCACTCACATTTATACTTATCTGATAATCCATGTGGGGTGGAAGAAAGGAGATCCCTGAATCATGGGCAGGGAAATGAGAAAGAACGCCAGGATGGAGAGTCGTAAGGACAAGATTAGGGAGAGCAGGCTAATGGAACGGAGATAATTTGGGAATGGAGAAGAGTGAAAGGGATAGAAGGATCGAGAACGAATATATGCAGAGATTTTTACCAAGTAGGTAGGGACAGCAGGGAGAGACAAGAGGTGTGTATAAGTAATATTTCGACAGTGATGCAGTGCGCATGAAAATGTACCATAGTTAATATATTACTACTCGGAAGGTATTTATTATCTTTTTCAGAGACAGTGATGCAGAGCACATGAAAACTTAGTATAATCAACATTTAGCATATAGGAAGTATTTTGTTACCTTTTACAGGGTGTGAGCGAAGACAAGTGGTAACATTACATTTCAAAAATCTTATTAGTAGTGTGGGAAATGTTATGTCATGATATTCCCTAATCCGCTACTGTGTGACGTATGCATCTAAATAGGAATCTAAATAAGTCGCATTGCGTCAGCAGGTGTTTTTTCCGCCTTCGGAAGAGACGAGGAATAGCTGGCGAGCGGAGCAGACGTTCCTCGATCGCTCATATATTATCTCAATCATTGTAACCCTAATGTAATCTATCTTTGTGAATATTAATAAATATGTGTTATCAACTATGGTCGTTGCCTTTCCCCACATTTTGGGGGCTCGACTGTACCTTTTGTGCCTGCGTTAATCGAACCCTAGACACCAGCAGTCCTCAACGACGAAAGCTAACAAAGGCAAGACGTGCCTTTATGACGACTGAAAACGTGACGATTGATGATTTATTGATAATTGATGTTACATTGACCATTCTTCTGATTTTGGACGTTTTCGATTTTGGATTACATAGGATTGGACAAGAAATATGTTGGATTATAAGGACTGCCCCAGAGTTAGGTAGGCTCATTTTTCCCTGATTCGTTCATAATTTATGAATATTACGATTTTAAGCTGTGTTTATGCTGTTTAATTCTCATTCATACATACCCTATTTCATATTCATATTGCCCTATTTGATTGTTTAAAGAACTATGGCCGTAAAATTAGGTGATATCCCATTGATAGCGAACACTCTTAAATATGGCACAACACGAGTTATTAAATTATTTAATACCGTGCTCGGGCATTCCGATTTTGATTATTCTTCGCGAAAGAGAATGCAAAATTTTGCCGCGTTCCAGGACAGTTTCGATTTGGCAAAACATAAAGAACTTCTATTAAAAGATTTTTCTTTCTCAGATTTTATATCAGTTGCTAATTTATTGCATTTGGAAGTTTCCACTAATAAAGATGTTTTATGTGAAAACATTTTTCATGCGCTCACTAATCGGACGGATTTTCACAATTCCCTAGATGTTGGTTTTTTATCCGATGACGATCATCCAATTTCAAACACTGATAATGCACCGACGCCTGTAGTTCTAAGTTCTTCTGTTCCCCTTTCCCCTCCCTCCACGGCACCAAGCCCAAATCGCGTTGTTTCTTCTAACCCGGAAGTAATAAATTTGAATTCGAGTGGCTCCGGTGTTTTGACGGCTTGCACCGAGATTCGCGAGATGAGTTATGACTTTTGGTTTGTTTTGAAAGATCTTTCAAAGACTTGCAGAAACTTTTCAGGCAATGATTGCTATTCAGTCCGTGCTTTTTTCAACGATATCGAGGATAATTTTCACTTATTCCCAAATCTCACTGACCAGCAAAAATTAGTTTTTGCGAAACGACTTGTTGTGGGTACTGATAAAACTTTTTTGTTTTCACAACGGAATCTCAGTTCATACTACATGTTTAAAACAGTATTATTTAATGAGTTCTCCGATAAAATTACGTCTATTGAAATTCATAAACAACTCGAAAGAAGAAAAATGCGTTTGAATGAAAGCTTTATGCAATATTTTATCGCAATGCGCGAAATTGCAAATCGTGGCGACGGTATTATGGACGAGGCTTCTGTCATTCAGTATACCATTCAAGGACTACTAGGTACCCCATCCGATAAAATTATTCTCTACGGTGCAAAATCATATTCTGAATTCAAGGAAAAGCTACGCACTTATGAAACTGTAGTTACGACTAAACATACAAATACCTCTCATCCATCGAATTTAAAAAATACGTACAATGGCCGCAGACGTGGTACTGGACGAAAAAATTCAGACCAACCACATGACACGAAATTTAATAATACTAGTTCATCTAAAACTAAACCACAAACTTGTTTTAACTGCAATGAGGTCGGACACCTGTCACGGTTCTGTCCTAATCATTCTTTTGGCCCAAAGTGTCTAACTTGTGGTCGTTTTGGACACAAATCTATGGATTGCCGCCTCACTACTCCAAATGAGACTTCCACTCCACCTGCCGGAATAAATACAGTACAAACCTCTCACGGTAATATGCGTAAAACTGTCGTTATACTTAATAACACAGTTTCTGGATTAATTGACACTGGAAGTGAAGTCACATTACTGACCCCAAACACATGGATTCAGTTTGGTTCCCCACCACTTTCAAATAATTCTGGAGTGTTAACTGGTTTCGGATTCACGAAAATTCCTATTATTGGCTATTTTCAAACCATTATCAACATTGATAACCAGGGCTTTCCGGCTAATATCAGAGTTGTTCCAAATCATTCTATGCAATTTTCTCTTATTGTAGGATGTGACGTAATTAAAAATGCTAAATTAACTATTACACCAGACGGTATATATTTTTCAAAACCCGAACAATACTTTGAAACTACTCCTGAATCTTTAATTTTTGCCATAAATGACGATGTTCCAGCTTTTGATATTGGTTCAAATGTTTCCAAAGAAACTCGTGCTGCGGCAGAACGTTTGCTGAATTCTTATGCCCCAAATAAAACAAAGACGACAGATATTAAACTTAATATCACTCTATCCGATGATAAACCGATTTTTCACCCTCCTAGACGCCTTCCTTTTGTCGAACGGGAAACTGCTGACAAACAAATAAATGAATGGTTGAAACTTAAAATTATTGAACCTTGTTCATCTCCATATGCCAGTCAAGTTCTTGTGGTGCGTAAAAAAGACGGTACACCCCGTGTTTGCTTAGATTATCAGAAACGTAAACGACTTTTAATTAAGGATCATTTTCCTCTTCTTCTTATTGATGACATTTTGGATAGACTTCAAGACGCCCAAATTTTTAGTACTCTTGACCTACGTAACGGTTTTTTTCATGTGCCCGTAGCGGACGAAAGTAAACCATATACAGCTTTTGTAACTCACAACGGACAATTCCAGTTTCTTCGAATGCCATTTGGTCTTTCAAATTGCCCTTCAGTATTCCAGCGCTTTATAAATTATGTTTTTCGTGATTTAATTGTCAAAGGTTATGTTTTACCCTACATGGACGATGTCGTTATACCCGCCAAAAACGAAAATGAGGCCATTCATCGTCTCAATGAAGTACTCAAAGTTGCTAGTGAATATGGTCTAGAAATTAATTTTCGTAAATGTCAATTTCTTCAAAAAAATCGAATTTCTTGGAGATATCGTTGAAGACGGTAAACGTTTTCCTTCCCCTTCGAAAACAAAATCTGTAATTAACTACCCCGAACCTAAGAGTACGAAAGACGCCCAATGCTTTCTCGGTCTCACGGGATATTTTAGGAAATTCATCCCCTCATATTCTAGCATTGCCAAACCCCTTAGTGATCTCCTTCGTAAGGACACCCCCTCTCAATTTCATGCTGATCAGAAAGCCCCATTTCACAGATTAAAATATTTGCTTTCTCAACAACCAGTTTAAAGTATTTTTAATCAAAACAGTCCTATCGAAATTCATACCGACGCATCCATTGATGGCTTGGGGGCAGTCCTACTACAAAAATCTATGAACGATAACAGCTTTCACCCTGTCTACTACATGTCGAAAAAAACATCGGACAACGAGCGTAAATATACCAGTTATGAACTCGAGGTCCTTGCAATTGTTGAAGCTTTAAAAAAGTTCCGTATTTACGTCCTTGGTTCGCATTTTAAAATTATCACTGACTGCAACGCTTTCGTGCAAACAATAAATAAAAAGGAACTCAATTCGAGAATAGCCCGATGGGTTTTATATCTCCAAGATTTTGACTACGAAATTGAACACCGTACCGGCTCAAAGATGGCTCACGTGGACGCCCTCAGTCGCAATCCATGTTGCATGACTATCCAAGACAGTGTCCTTCTCCAATTTTGCAAAGCTCAAGAAACCGACGAGCATATTACGGCTATTAAAGCACTTCTTCAAACTACGCCTTCGTATGATAACTTTCTCGTTAAGAACAATCTCCTGTACAAAAACGTCAACGGCATTGACTTACTTGTGGTGCCTGAGGATATGCAGGCAAATGTCATTAAAACTGCTCACGAACGCGGCCACTTCGCCGTAATCCGCACTCAAGAACTTTTAAACAAAGAATATTTTATCCCAAATCTGAAAGAAAAATTGAACGCTGTATCCATAACTGCATCCCATGCATCCTCAATAATCGAAAGCGTGGCAAACAAGACTGACTACTGCACCCCATTGACAAAGACGACGCACCCTTGCACACGTACCATATCGATCACCTAGGTCCCCTTGCCACCACATCCAAGAAATGCAAACATATTTTGGCAGTTATAGACTCGTTTAATAAATTCGTGTGGCTATATCTGACAAAGTCCACAGACGCAGATGACGTTATCAGTCGGCTGGAAACTCAAAGATCAGTCTTCAGAAATCCTTCACGGATTATTTCTGATCGTGGCCGTGCATTCAAATCCACTGCATTTGCAAACTACTGTGACACACACAGAGAATAAAGCACGTTCTTATTACAGCTGGCCTCCCACGATCGAACGGTCAAGTTGAGCGTTTAAACTCCATTATTATTGCTGTCCTTTCTAAACTCTCCATAACTAACCCTGAACAATGGTACCGCCATGTTCCCGCCGTGCAACAAATTATTAATTCCACTTTTCAACTTAGCATCAATTCCACTCCCTCTGAACTTCTCTTTGGGACTAAAATGAAATCGCAAAACGACATCAACATCGCTGCTCTAATCGACGAGGAGATCAAATCTGCATTCATTCAGCAACGTGATCATCTCCGTAAGGACGCAAAACAGCAAATCTCTAAAGTGCAAGACGACAATCGCCGTACTTATAATTTGCGGCGAAAACAAGTCCAAAAATTTCAAGTTCATGACCTCGCGGCCATCAAACGAACTCAGTTTGGCCCTGGTCTAAAACTCAAACAGAAATTTCTCGGACCTTATAAAGTCACCAAGCTCAAATAAAATGACACCTATGATGTGGAAAAGTGTGCGTTTTTCGACGGACCATCCAAAACATCCACTTGTGCTGAATATATGAAACCCTGGTCCAACAATATTGAACATATCACTTGATTTTTATTAAACTGTCAGCATTATAGGTCCTCCTGTGTTTGGACAGATGATACTTGAGAACTTTCTGGTCATTGTTTTTCCCTCATATCAACTTTTTAATTCATTTTGTCATAACTAATGTTCTTTTTATTTTTTAGTTAACTTCTGTGATGTGTTTAATCATTTTTTTTGCTCCATTTGTGTAAGTATTCTCAGCTTTGTATTTACAGACTATTTTTTTCTCATACCTATGTTAATATATTATAATAATTTTTTTTAATTTGATGATATATTATGTTGCTTCAAGCGAGGTTCCCTGTCCGGTCATGATGGCCGAATGTGGGAAATGTTATGTCATGATATTCCCTAATCCCCTACTGTGTGACGTATGCATTCCGTCAGCAGGTGTTTTTCTCGCCTTCGGGAGAGACGAGGAATAGCTGGCAAGCGGAGCAGACGTTGCTCGATCGCTCATATATTATCTCAATCATTGTAACCCTAATGTAATCTATCTTTGTGAATATTAATAAATGTGTGTTATCAACTATAGTCATTGCCTTTCCCCACAATAGCAGTGTTTCTTAATTACAGCAGGAAGTTGCCAATTTCATTGCACAAGAATTTATACATGGTATATGAAGACTAGAGTATAAAATAAGTATAAAATAAAAATATAAATAAGAACTGGATGCATAATATAGTTAAGGTGGTATAGTGAAAGTTATATTAAAACTGGAAGTTAAATCCTACCTAAGTGGTTAGTTGCAGAAAGGAGTGTGGGAGAGACAGTGAGTGAGAGAGACAGAGGGATGGTGGTGGGAGGGAGCCAAGAGGAAATTTAAAGCATATTTGTGAAATTACAGTCCTTTACGAAATCTCCTAAGAGTTTAAGAATGGCTGAGGAAGTGGAATAGAGTGCGAGGCAGATGGAAGGAGACCCAGAAAGTGTAAGACGTTGATTTTAAAGAGTGTTTCTGGGCACAAAAGAGAACAGTAAAGCAGGAGGTGTTCCAGCGTATCGGGAACGTTGCAGAACGGACAAAGGAGGGAGTCTATTTTATTAAATTTGAAGAGGATTTCGCGAGTGAGAATAGCGCCTGCTCTGAGGCAGTGCAAACAGATATCAACTTTTTTTTCGGAGTGTCAGAGTAAACTTTTGGAAAGGGTGATTGAGGTGAGGGGATGCCAGGGGTTTGTAGAAATGTCTTGAAGGTAGGAAATGAATTCAGTATTTAGAGAGAGCATAAGTGATTTTTTGGTCTGAAGGGGGGAAGGTGGAAGAGAAGAAAGGGTACTTGTAGGAAGTTTAACTAGTCGATCCGCCTCTTCATTGCCTGCGAGGCCCATGAGGGAGGGGATCCACTGAAAGTTGACTGATTTGCTATGGGAAATGCAGGTCTGATAGAGAGAATGAATTTCAGAAAGAAGCGAGTGAAGTGAAGTAGAGGAGGGAAGCCGTTGAAGGGCCAGTAGGCCAGATTTGCTATCAGTGAGAATAACGCAGTGGGAGTGGTTTGAAGAGGAGAACCAGGAGAGTGCCTCACGTATGGCAAGGAGTTCCAACTCCATAATGGTGCATTTACTTTGCAAGGCAAAATGTTTTTCAAGGCCCAAGTTGGGACAAAGAAAGCTGCACCATTATGAGCTGAAGTAAGAGAGCCATTGGTAAAGACGGCAATTGAATCTGGGGGAAGGTTTGCTAGTATGTCCAGCCGAAGGGACTGAATGGCGGATTCGGGTAAGGAGGATTTTGAAGGAAGGGAAGGAATGTAGTATCGAGAGGGTGCTGAAGAGAATTCCCAGGGAGCTGGAGAGTTGCTAAGAGAGACTGGGGGACTTGAAAAGAAAGGATAATTTGAAGATTTAGCATTGAGAAATTCCATGATGTTGCCTAAATGAGTAGGTGAAAGTAACAGAGGAGCGAAGGGATGATTGTGTGCTGAGATATATACCCTGTGTAAAAGATGAAGGAGCTGGTGTTGGGCCTCAGATAGGTTTTTGTTGAGACTCAATATAGACTTCAGAGGAGGGGGTGAAGCGGAGAAGTCCGAGGGCTCTCTTAATGGCCATCTTGGCCATAAAGCGGCGTTATATCAGATGATCTGGGTGACCAAGGAAATGGACGGTCTCATCAGTCGTATACTTAGACATGTTGGAAAACTTCGTATTTCCACAACTAGAAGAGCTTCAGCCACATGTCTTTTTGCAACAAGATGGCGCACCACCTCATTTGGGTTCCATCGTCCGTATTCTTTTAATGACCATTTTACAGGAAGATGGATTGGGCGAGGAGGTCCAATTCCTTGGCAACCCAGATCAGCTGATATAACGCCGCTGGACTTTTTTCCTTTGGATATTTGTAAAGGACAACGTTTACAGGAGGAGAGTGTCGAACATTGATGACCTAAAAACCAGAATTACAACCTCAATAGCCTCTGTGGATGCCGACATGGTTGCCGGTACCTGGCGTGAAATTGAATATCGACTTGATATTCTCCGTGCGACGAAGGGGGTACACGTGGAAGTTCATTGACAAGGGTCGTAGAACTTTTTGAGTCTATCTAACCATTTATGTTATTAATTTTAATCTATCTTTATTATTTTATGAGTTATTAAACATCAAAATGGGTCCGGGACTTTAAAAACACCCTGTATTTTGGAACTGCTGATCTTAAAAAATATTTTGTATTCTTGTCGAACCAACCTGTTTTCATCAATCCCAAACAATGGATCTAAATTTCTCTGAATGGGGTCCCGGTGTGTAAATACTTTTGTGACCGACTGTACTTCTTAACCGACATCCAACAGAGAAATAAGCTCTCACAAATATTTTCCCATCAGTCAAAGTCACCGCAATCACGCAACTAATCACGTCATAATAGTTTCCGTAATATTCAACTAGTCAACATAAATGAAACAACTTGGCGATATCCAAGGGACACCCTAAAATATAGACTAACCGAAAAGTTTATTAACTGAAGATTTATCACAACAAGCCACTCACATTCTCAGTCACATATCACAGTAGCACATTCTCGAAAACCACAATAATCTCTCTAAAAGCCAGATTCAATCTTTCATAATCAAAGATATAAATGCTGCCAAAATATTAAAACTTAAAATTATACATTTATAAGCAAATACTATTAACAGGTAAATAAAAGGTACCTACATCTCCTTCTGGATGAGAACCCGTGAGCGACACAATATAAAAGCAAAATATTATGAACTAAAAATTTGTTGTCTCAAAATCCTCCTCCTCTTTCCCGCAAAAGGAAAATCGTTTAACAAAGGTGGAGAGGGGAGTCAAGGCTATCTTGAAGGGAGAAGGCCGAAGCTAACGTTTGGTGACGTCACAGCCGAAGTCGGTCAACCAAGAGGGTCTTCGGTTAGTTAGCATGCTTTCATTTTCCCGATAATATATGAGAAACAAATATATTTTTCTCTTTCTGTAAGCAATATCAAAAAAATTACTGAAAAATTAATTACTAATCTTTCATACTTCAACTACGGACGGGGGTCTCTCAAATAATATTTTTTGCTTGATAACAATAACATTCTTTACAATAATACAACTTTGATTACATATTATTATATGCAATTTAATAGCATTAAACACTGCAAAATCAAATAGTTCTACGCTTAGTAAAATGAATATTATAGCAAATTTTTAACCACAGTGTGATAGGCATTCAAAACAAAATCAAAACTAAATCTTCATTTTCTCTTATTCCCAAACAAAACAAGCTGTAAACATTAATATTTCACGTTTATTTAAAGTAACTGACATTCCAAAGAAAGTTATGCTTCTCGGATAAGATTTATCATTATTATTTACATTTAATTGTTTGTATCAGATAAATTGAAAATTTTATTTTTAAATTGATCTTCGAACATAACAATGTAAATGCATTCCATTTCTTCATTATTTCATTTACACTTAAATTTTTAATCATATAAAATTAGTACAAAATCTGAGGCTACTATTTTATATGTAACTTCATACATAGTATTCTAATTTCAATACACAATACATATTATTCTAATTTCTTCTAATTTTGACATTCACACATGCACACACACATACATATATACAGGTATATATACAATGTTTTCCAGAATAGTAAATACGCATATAATATCAAACAAATTAAAATCTAATATACTTCATAATGCATATCAAGACAGAAATAAAATACATTGTAGTTATTTATCACTGAATGATTTTAACTAATTATAAAATGTAAAGATATTATTTACATGCTGTACTCAATAAATATTTAAGGCATATAGATTCTTTTTGTATTTGTTTTTCATAGATACATATAGAAAGATATTCAATGTAAAAATTACTGTATTAATAAGGATTGATTTTTCTTTTTCTGGGGTTTTGTTTGTTTTTTAAAATGATCGTTACGAACTTTTGTATAATTATTTAATAAAATGTTAGAAACTGATGATAAACATAACCGATGTAACTTACCTATTTCCGCTTTACAAGAACATATTAACTGTATAGAACCAATATTCATAATATCTAATTTTTCTTCAGAAAGATATATTAGTAAAAGTTTTTGGTTGTCAACACATAAAAGGTCAGTTTCATAATGTTCTGAAATAAGGCCTTGAAATATCTGAAATGTAACTGCAGTAATGTATACAACAAATTCACTAGGCCACAATAAACCACCCCTATCAATGTACTCCAGATAATCTGAAAGGTTATTTTCGCATTCTAAAACCTTATCAGAATGCAGAATATTTTTGCATTTCAGACAATTTGTTTTATTGGAGACTTTTCGAGCCACATATCCACCTATATAAATTAAAACTCTCATATCTTTTTCGGTTATTTTAAAGGTTTGTGAAAAAGAAATGATTTCATGAAACTTTTCCGTGCTACATTCATTATTGTTGTCTAAATTCTCATTATCCGTTTGTAATGTCTTAATTGTGAACTCTCCGCTTTTTGAAGAATTCAGTTTCCTCAAGTTAATTAGCTGTAGTTTCTTTTCAGATTCTAAAGCTTGAATGAGTGAAATGTGATAATTTGCACCACTCATTTGACGATATTGTCCAAACCTTGCCTCCAAATTGTCTGTTTGGAATTTTCCATACAGCACATACTGAAATTTTAAATTGTTTAATAAATAATGCGAAAGCTGAATAAGAGATTCAGTTGTATGTTTCAGCGCATGAAATGTTTCCCTGGTGAGTCGACGAACAGTTTTTCTGGACTTTTTCCTCTCATCACCATTCTATTTTATCAACTACGTTCAAAAATCTTCTAGAAATTTAATTTTGTTGTCATGAATTGAAAATATTGGTTCACAATTCGGATCCGCTAAATGCAATCCTTTACGTGGATGTTTAACATTGACAATACTCCACCATTTCAAAATTATTTCTATGAAATATTTTGTTCCTTCAACAGCTTCTCCATATCCTGTTTTGTTTTCTTTTAGTTCAATATTTAATGCTGCAACAGTCTTTTCATCAAAAAGTTTAATGGCAGTAGAAACATTCTGCCGTTCTAAAGAAGTTGGATATAATACTTTTTTCGAAAGTGCTGGAGCTAATTTTAGAGAATGGTGCTGCTCAATGTTATATAATTTTTTCAAGTGCAATATACTTGCATAATACAATTTATTATCTGTATCATCAAAAGATGGAATATCAAAGGTTTGATTGGTTTCAGTATGGTTCAACCAATTATTCCTTATGCACTTCAGTAAATGGACTGAATCAAATAGTAAAAAAATCTTTTTTTCTCAAACAAAATTCATTTTCAATAGCAGACACCATATGACCATTGCAAAGCATCTCAAACATTTTACGGTTAATATAGTTGCTGTCGGAAATTATGGAAACAACCTCGAAGCCACAATCATGAACAAATTTTAACACCTGTAAAGTCTGAATTTTTAAATCGTTTGGCTTAAGATTGTGGACAGGAAACATTGCAACAACCTCTTTATATGATGATAAGATTGAAGAAATCATAAAGGTTTGAATTGTAGAAGCTTCTTGAGACATATCTGTACACGAAAAACCTTCAATTTTACCATTCTTATATGCAACTGTAGGTTTTATATAAATCTCATCAAGTAAAAGATTCACAACTTTTTCATGATTTTGTAGTTGTAAGGATTTCTGATATAAATACTTTGCGTTTAATCCTGTTGTCGATCCAACGTTTAATGCTAATTTTTTTAAGAAGGATGCGGTAAAATCAAGGATGAGCTTTCCCGTATTCGAGAATAACACGTTGAACTACTATAAAATAGTGTAAAAGCCCATATTATCATTTCAGCTGTATATGTTGGGCGTTTAGCTTTCAATAAAGAAATCTGTTCCCTAAAAAAATTTAAGCGCTATATCATATTCTGTTCTGATGTATTCTCAGAACATTTCTGAAGAGTTTCAATTACCAGATCTAGCATTTCTTCGACTGTTATTGTTTGCTTATAATTATACAGATGACTTAAAAGGTTTTCAAATTTCGACCATTTATTACATAGCAGATCTTTTCCCAAAAGCCATTCAAACATATTTGTTATATTTAAATCTTCGCGAAAAATTGAAACAGTTAAATCATGCTTGATTTTAAATAATACAACCACTGCTGGACAATCTTCCATCTCAACGCGCAAAAAAAGTATTTAATCTGGTG
Source organism: Stegodyphus mimosarum (assembly GCA_000611955.2). NCBI lineage: Eukaryota > Metazoa > Arthropoda > Arachnida > Araneae > Eresidae > Stegodyphus > Stegodyphus mimosarum. Next base: position 243,578 of record KK118382.1, on the reverse strand, counting down.
CTTTCATTATTGCCCATGTATCTGATAGTTTACTACTGTAAAGTTTCAAAAATTCTGAAAAGGAGTCAATGTTAACTGCAGCACGCAGTTTTTTAAAATTAATTTCACACCGTTCCTTCATTTCTCTTGTCCTGTCTTCTGGTGTCTTTCGCTTTGATGGTAAAGGACATGATGAATATTTAGGTTGACCATTAAAAATAGTCGGATATGCATCTTTTGACAACAGCGGTACTTTTCTTTGAAGTGTTAATACTGTTCCATCAGGAGGTGTTGCTTTATCATCTCTTATGATGAAACGTTCATCAAAATGCAAAATACACACACAAGCACATGATCCCGGTACAAAACCATTTCTATTAATTTTACTAATCCATGTTTTGCACAGTTGTTCATCTTTGGGAAACCTAAATGACATAATATGATCTGCATTTGGATTATAATTCGACTTGCATCCGGGAACGCTACATTTGCGCGGCATCTGTAAAAATTCAGTTAACATCGTATTATGAACCTTATTTAAATAATAACTAAAGAAAAATGAACTACAGAAAATTATTTAATGCTACATAATTAATTAATGTGCTGTAGACAACGATTATTATCACACCTCTAACAACACATTTTAAGAGAAAACATTAAGGGGAAACATTTTAAGAGAAAATAACTTGGATTTAAGTTCTTGTTGAAAATTCCAAATGTAATCCGCCTGTTTTCCGAAATTTGATGGGCCAGATTTGGTTCGTTTACTGGATTACAACAAAGCACACGACAATTATCTCTATAAAGGAGAGGGATGCCTTCGGGGAGGATTTTATAAAGGAAGCTGGCTTGTATCAACGTTACACATCGTGACAACCATGAAACCGAGCGAGCTACCGGTGTTCAGCCACTTTACCAGTCCGCCAATGGCCCGAAAAAAATTATGAAAAGTTTTTGAAATAATCGGTTTAATTTACTAACATATATTTAGCAGTCTATAGTACCTAAGTTAAAAATTTGAGATGATTGTTTGTGAATAAATATACGGACTGTATTTTTCTCCAATATTTCATATTACGATGAAATTATAGCACTTCGAAGTTATTTTCTATGAATTTATGTGGTTCATTTCATGATTTTTCTCTTTTTCAAAGAGAAAATTTCACTTTTAAATAAAAAATATATGAAAAATTTGTCAAAAACAGATATGTTTTTAATTCTGCTATGAAAATATTTCTGGGTAATCGTTTTGATCACTGGAAGAAATATAAAAAACTGATTTACTACATTGTAAATGTAAATACATAGTATGCCCTTATTCTTTTGAAAATATGGAAGATTAATCTTTTTAAAATAAATTAGAAAATATATTATGTAGAACATTTATCAAATCATTAAAATCAGGCAAAATTCAAGGTTTGGATACAGCGATGGTTTTACACGAAATCTGCCTATGAAAGGTACCTGAAGTATAATTCTCCTTCATAAACGTTTAAAACTGCTCTGAAAAATAATTTTCATAAATTTATATTTTATAAAATTTTAAATCATACATTAAAATTCCCTTTAGCAAGTATTAAAATGAAGCCTAAAAGTGCTTTCATTCTCTACGGACACTACGAAAATGTAAAGATTTATGTGCAAAATGTATACGGGCCAGTTTCCCTTAGAAAGACCTCCACGAAAGCCTGCCTTCTTTTAGGCAGATATCCCTCGAGGCTTTGTCTTAATTACATAAACCAAACCAAAACTGCCCGATTCGTTAAAGTTAAATAATCAGACACAATCAATATATCTCTGATTTTCTTTTTTATATTTTAACAGCAAAATTAATAGAAAAACAAAAACAGATTTTAAACTTAATCACTGCTATAAGTTCATTTCAAAATCTAATAGCAATGAATCATTCAAATCATCGTCCGACAATCATGTAATTTTGTACTGCATTTATGGAGGTGGCAAATGACCACTCTAATGACTTTTCTCATTAGGCTATATTTTGAGAATTTCGTCCCGGGTTTAGAAGGCTAATTTAATAAAGCATTACGAAATTCGTATTTAATACATAGGCTGGAAATGAAAGATACAAGAGAAATTTACTAGATTGTTATATTATTTAACATTAGTGTTTTTCACTTATTATGTAACATGTGATAAATATATATTAGGACATAAATAAAAATGGAGGGGGGATCTCTTAAGTTTGCATTTATTAAAAAAGTGTTTGTTTTATACCATGAACTAGCTTCAGGTCACACAGAATTAATTAAATGGAAATATGAGAGTGAGCTAACAAATAACTTAACCTTCAATACATCTTGCTAAAAGTTAAATTTACTATAGTTAAAAAATAGTAAAGTTACATACCTTTTAGGTTAATCATACGCCTGTTTGAAGATGACCTTAGTATGATCGCCCCCGCTCTTGACCTCACGTCACGTGAAAACCCGTTTGGATTCGGCCTTCTCCCTTCAAGATGGCCTTGGGGGAGTTCGGGATTTGGTCGCTTCCAGCCAATTTATAGTTACGGCCATTCTAGCATAAATGGAATTTTTGTTGCTACTGTAGATAAAACTTCAGAATCATACCTTCCACGTTTTTATTCTGCTGCGTTATTTGGTATAAAAGATGAAGCCGTTCCCTAATGAGGTGAACTAAAATTATTGACATTATTTTGAGACCCATTTGTTTATTCTACATTTAACTGGGACAGTAGCGTAAACTAGGAACCCACCTATTTCCTATTAAAAGCTCATTAATGGTTTATTAAAATTTGTTTCTGATTTCCTAAAGCCGAAGTTACGACATTAATTTTTAGATAAACTATTTTGACATATATATACCCATTAGTGCAGCGTTTCCTTCTGAGCGGCACTTGCATATTATTTATGTTATTCTTATACTCTACAGAATATTTTTCTCATTATTCTGTAAGGCAGATAGCCCTAGAGTGCTTCATCGTAATCAAATAAACTGTATCTCATTATGCTGCAGATAATTGAAAACACTGATTTAAGTATTTAATTTGAATCATTCAAAATATGCCACACTGAAATAATGAAGGCATAAAAAAAATTAATCTTTAAGATGTCTGTTCAAATCTAAGAAACATGCCAAACCAATGAAATTTCAATAAACTTGAATGTTGTATTCAAATCTATTACAGTCGAACTATAATAATATTTAGTCTGTTTTCTACATGCCAAAAAAGCTTCAGTAATTATCATTGTTAAACAAATGTTGTTTTTCTAAGTTTTCTGATGTTGCAGTTTTTGTTAATTAGTAATTTATGAAAATAAAATTTTTTTAAAGAAGTCTACAATATTATTCATATTTTAAGTAATTACGTATGTAGTGGGAAAGGAAATGACTTTGAAACTGCTAGAATAAGATTGGATAGTAAAAGAAGATGTATTCGAAAAATAAATATTTGGCATTTCAAATTGCAAGAAGCATCTATAAGAGAGCAAAAATATGTTGAATAATATTTTGTTTAGAAAGATCTATAGAAATCTAGTTTCTTTATAGATATTGTATTGTGTATTTAAAATCAGAGTTTAAGAATTTAATAATTATATTAACTGGAATTTGGTGAATAATAGTAATTGTGCCTCAAGTTTGAAAACTGGTTACCATATAATCATAATTTATTATCACTACTTTATATAAATTTTATGTTGAATTATGTTCTTTCAAAATTCATTAATTTCATGTATTTCATTATTTTAAATAAATTATAACTGGTTTAATATGATGTATTTTGGTCTTGATGTATAAATTTCATTTATTTTCTATATTTTCAATTTAATATGTTTAAATAGACTGTAACCCAGAATGATTTAGCTTGCTGTCTTATGAATTATAATTGAAAAAAGAATGAATAAAGGCATGGAGTCGGTCTGTTCAATGTTTGTAATGACTGCATATTATTTCATATATTGTTTTTCATACGTTTCCTATATGAAATAAATGCAAACACAAGCCATTTTCTTCGTACTTTAACCAAAGAACTGTTAACATGATGTTTCATCTGTATTATTCCTTGGAACTCCAAAATAGGTAAAACACAGTCATTCATATTAATGCCAAAAATACCATTTATAGAGACAGACCATGTAGCTGATATGATATTGAGGAAATATATTATGTTACTTCAGTTTTTGTGATCATTATATCTGTATGGAACAAAGCATTTAAAATTCCCCTCATGTGATTCCTTGCAATGGAAGAGGTGTAGAAGACCATTAAAGGGTAGTATTTAACAATCTTGAATACTATCCCGTAATGTGATTTTTATCAAAATTTTTGTAATGTGTTGGCCAAATATTATTGCAAATAAATGCCTAGGATTAGCATATTTATCTTCAGTCAGTGGCTTTTAGTAAGGATGTCCTAATAGATCTGTCTAAACTTTATACTAGCAACTGAGTTATGAAATTTTCAAAATATGCTGGCAATAATATCAGTTATTACATGTAGCTAAAAAGTTAAAGACATTGTTTCTCTCTCAAAAACCTTTGTAGTAGAAAGTCTGAAATCTGTACATCCAATATTTGGAATGGTCTAATTATCTAGACCTCCAGGCTGCTAGCCAAACGAAAAACGAATGAAATGGTATAAAAAAGTCTCTTCCACAAAATATAAGAATGGAGAATATCATATTCAATAAAAGTGAGCAGGTGCACTGTAAATGTGACATTTTTCTGGACTAACTGATATTCTTGCATGTCACTTTGAAGCACCTGCTGACCGATTACAATACACTAATTGATGTTGATCGATTACAATACACTAATTGATGTTGACCAGGATCATTGGGGATGTAGCATTTTTATATCTGACCTAAACAATAAATGAAACCCATTTGTTGCGATGTCTACATGCTTTCTTACTAGATTTAGACTGATGATCTGGAAAGGAATCGAAAAGGCCTGATGATTCCGGATCTCAGAATTTGCGCTATATATGTTTTGAAATTTATGTTTACTTATTATCTTTTTTTTAATGTCAGATTTTTGATTAAAATGTAACTAATAATGAAATTTCTTCCTTTTTCTCTCTTTTTTTTTTTAGGTTCTTGAATGTATGTTTTCTTTCCTTAGTGTTTATGACAGACTTACCGCTAGTCTTGTTTGTAAACAATGGCTTCATGTAACAGGTAGGAAACATCTCCTTGAGGATATATATGTTGTATTTGAAGATGATACTGAAGATGGAACAGAAATTTTCAGTTCCACGACTCGTGAATTTTCATGCTTTAAATTTGTCAAGCAAGAAATTGATGCTCATTATATAGAATTTCTTAAAAAGTTTAATACACAGATTCATTCTTTGTCATTTGTTGATTGTGTTCTGGACAGGCAAGCGTTGGAATCTTCTGGGAAGTTAGGCAACTATCCAAATTTAAAATGTCTCAGAATCATAGGAAGTAAAATGTTTGACCTCTTTTCTTTTTCATTTCCAAACCTTAGAGAACTGTATGTTGACTCAGGTGCTTATCTTACAGATACAATTATGCAGGATTTAGATAATACTATGCCAAAGCTGAAAGTTTTATCATTGGCTAACCAAAAAATAAATCCAATTTTATCCAAAGCATTTTATCATAATGGAAGCAAGTTTAAAAAAAGTTCTTCCAAAACAATTCTTTCTTTTTCAGTACTCAAGTTATTTATATCAAATCGAGCTGAAACAATTAGAGGTCTAGATTTGGAAGAACTTGATCAGTTGTCTGCATCCAAATTTATACAGTTGTCCAAAATAGAAAATCTAAAGCTTCAGTGTATGACATTTGAATGTGCTTTGAATTGCATAAACTATTTACCAAAATTTTGTAAAGAACAGCCTTACTTAAAATCTATTAATTTAGATTTTGTAGATACATTAAAGGATGATAATTTAAAATTAGTGTGCTTAATGCTTCCGGATCTTGAGGAAATTAGTATAAAATGTTATTCGCATCTTTACGATTCTGCAAAATATATCTTTCAATTAAAAAAGCTGCAGTACTTGGATATTTCAGGTTGTCATGTTGCATCAGTAATACTTGCATATCGAGCCTCTATGTCTCCTTTTTTTCAGGCTATTGAAGAATCTCAATTAGATAATTTAAAAGTTCTCAGAGCATCTGACTGCAACATAATAGAAATTGTAGGAATCAAATTACTGCAAAAAGTTCCATATCTTGTGGATCTTGATTTAAGTAGCTGTGAAATAGGAGATAAAACTCTGAAAATAATATCTAAATGTTTAATCCATCTTAAGTACTTAAACTTAGAAGACTGTTTTATGATAACTGATAAAGGATTAATAGGAAAAATTCAACCAAGCTGTACAGCTTACAGAGAGGAAAATATTAGTAAACCACTGTCAAATATCAAAGGCCTTGAAAAACTGAATTTGAGTGGATGTTATCTAATAACTGATGCAAGTTTTATTCAAGCAATACAGTTTCAGTATTTGCAAGAATTATATTTAGATGGATGTAAAATATCCCATAGTGCAATGCTTCTTATGTATCTAAACAATCCATGCTTACGAAAAGTGATTCATTCTAATTGTATGTTGGTAAGTATGGTATATAAAACTATATAAATTATATAACTGTATAAAATTTGATGCTAAATAAAAAATATAAATAACATTAAGAGTACCAAGCTGATAAGTTAGCGATGCTAACTGCCATATTATTTTACTTGGATGGAGCTCTGAAGAGCACACAGATGTTTGTAAATGCAGTGCTTTTGTAGCGTGGGGGCACTTTAAATAATATAGCCAAAAAACCCTTGATAGATTGGCTGTTGAAGAATCCTGTTCATCTCTCTGGGTGTTTTCTATCAAAATTTTAATCAAGCTATCATTAGTCATTTAAAAGGTACCAAAAAGGCTGGACTAATGACAGGCACAACCGTGTGTTTTTTTGTCATGAATCTGATCTGGATTATACACAGATTATACCCTCATCAAAAATACAAGTAGGAGAAATCTTTGGTTTCTTAAGTTAGAATCTTGAAAGGTTTTAAATCCTTCATAGGAGAATAAGCAGTATTAAAAGTAAAAGGTGAAAACTTAATACAATATTAAAGGCTTTGGTACTTACTTAAAACAACCATTTTGGTCATTTGCTGAAATCGGAAGGTTAATTCCCAGAATTGGCAAACTTGTTATTATAGTAACGTATCATATAATATGTAATATTTAATGTGCCCAATGCCAAAGCTGTTCGCAGTGTCAAATTTTTGCAATTCTCTGAAAGTTTTTAAGCAAAAAGAGTACAGCCTTGACATTGCACACGTTAAATATTGTATGTATTAAAGATACTTTCCAATTATACATATTTATGAAAAATATTCATAAGCACTATGTCCTCAAAATAGTTTTCTGATAACCCTCATTGCTGCCAAAATATATTTATGAAGCAACCTGTTTTGATTGTTGCATAATGCAGAAGTCGTATAGGCTGAGTTTGTGCAATTCTCAGATGTTCTTTTAAGTGAAAACACATTGCTATGTGAGAAGAACAACAGTGTGAAAAAGAAGGGTTTCTTGGAAAAGATAATTTTTTTATTAATGATTTTTCTTGGCTTCAAAATTTTATTGTGTGATTAGTCTTGTGTGGAATTCATAGTACACTGCCATTTTGAAAATAACTGTTTTTTTTTTCCTTTTCGTGCATTAGTTTGCCAAAAAGTTAGTCACCAGCATATTCACAAATGTTCTCCAAAGTGGGCGGTGAGTTCGTATCTTTTGAGTGAAGGATGCAGATAATCACAAAGTATTTTATTGCATTATATTCATCTTCAATTTCAAATTTCACCAAAGTGTTACTTTATTGAGGAACTTGAAGTAATTAAAGTAAAACATGAAATCTGCATCATTTAATGAAAAACAAATTTCAAAATACAGTTTATAAAAGTACAGCTGTATTTATTCACAAGATACAAATGAGATTTAATAACTGAAGTGTATAATTAAAACTTGAATCTAGAGGCTCATTTCCTCAACAGAATTACTACATTAATTTTTTAAATATATTTTTCTACAGTCTTTTAAGAACAAAGCAAATTTTCCAAGCATTAACATAAACCCTAAACATCAGATACTAATATTTCTTCAGAAAACTGAGTAAAATAATAATAAAATAAATAAAAAGATTCATTTAAAGAACTTGTAAAATTAATAAACGCTGAACACTTTTAAGATGTGATGTAATACTTGGAATGCAGATACGACTGGACTATCAATATATATTTTACTACAATATATATTATATTTAAATGCTACTTCTGCATATAGATGAAACGAATCTTCCAAAGTTTTGAGTAAAATTGTTTGATGATTTTAGGGGCTAAGGTACAAGATTTGACTGATGAAAAAGAATGAAGCTTTGTAAGTTTTCAAATTTCATAGTTTTTTGTGATTCATGGATTTAAATGACCCATTCCTGATTAAAAGTAACAAAAATTTAAGATCTCCTAAATTAAGGAACATTCATTAAGTTAAGCTGAAATTAAGTGATCATTCTCATGCCTACCAGTAGCAGAACAAATATATGTTGGTAAAAAAAAATTATTTTGAGTAGGCTTGCTAAAATTTCTTGTAGTTTATTCTATCTATAATATTAAATATAAAATAATTGCCACATATTTGATTCACCATAATAAATCAACAAATAAATAGTAATTGTTTATTTCTAGAATGTTTCCCTGAAATCCATGAAGTAAAATTTTGCATTTATAGTGCAAAATTCTGTTCTTGATAGAACCAAGTTAAAAGAATAGAGTACATTGAAATGCCATTAATTCTGGATTTCAGAAATTTCCAGAGGTCCTACTGCATTATCCATCCAACTGTGACAAGTATTACCACACTAAGTGTTTTGTCACCAAAGTTGGTAACTCAGAATCTTATGAAAATGTATTTACTTGGCAACGTACTAATTAGTTGCAGGTTCATTAAGTCACAGCAAAATGCCACCATCTATTTTGGTGGTGGTGGTAATATATACAGTTTTGAAATTTGAGGATCATGCTTGTTGTCATTAGTATGTAAAGTTGTTTTTCTCTTGCATTGATTCATAATGTCACTGTTTAGTTTGCCTTCTAATAAAAAAGACAGCGCTGCTTTTTTTCAGAAATGTGGCATTTTAACTAGTAGTAAAGAGTGTAGTAATGCCCATTCCATAAAGTTAATTTGTGCAGCTTTAAGAATTTTTTAAAGTTAAAATGCACCAGTGTGTATGTAGAATGCAGTGCCAATTTGCTCTGCAATACAGAGAATTTTGCAATTCTCTGATGTTTCTTTAAGTTCAAACATACTGCGCTCATGTAGAGAAGACTGGGAAGAAAGAAAATTAAGTGTTTTGTTATGGAAGTTGATTGCCTTTTTCAGTGAGCAGCAACATGTTCATTTGAAGCAAAGTATATGACACTTTCATAAGAACCATGGGAGAGATAAATGTTCTGGTTTCAACAGAAATCTTATTCAATTGTTAGATGAATAGGTACCTGCATTGCAGTATTATGCAAGATTTTACGATGTGGATTAATTTTGAAATTTCACAGTTTAGATTGTTATCTTATAAATAGTTATAAGGTACCAAAAGTGGGTGCAGTCAGACTCACCTAACCAAACAAGTTGGTTTTATGGTCACAACAGGCCATGCCCAATTATAGTTATCAGGTATTTTCTCCCTCCTTCCGTAAAAGTGTAACAGCAGCACACTTGGAACATACGCGAGAGGTCCAAGTTCAAGCCCTTCCTAGGGCATCACACATTTTTTACGTCTTCTGCTTAAAAAATAAAACAAAAAACTAATGGTTGTACAGTGGCACCCAAGCTAATTGAATATTTTGGATATGGAATATGTGTTCCTTAATGTTGAAATTTTGCACTCAGAATTTTTATGTGCATAATGGTACGAGGGTAAGTTGAAAAATAAGTTTCCTTTGTCGACTGTGGTCAGAGTTGTGTATGAAAGTCAAAAAATAGTATGAGACATTAAAGATATGACATACCTTTATTTTATTATTCTTGTACGAGTACGTTGAGACATTTGTCATATCGCTTGATAAGCTTCAAGACGTCCTGCAAGAAAAATTCAGAGCTTTGCATATGGAAGAAGCGTTGAACGGCTATGGGCGAAAGGCGACACAGCAAGAAAACGCGCAAGTCACCGATACACCATTGGGTAGAGGTCGCTGCAAATCAAGCAGATGGCGCTGTTGCAGTGTCTGCGCAAAGCAGAGACCAGCCTCTCATTTGAGCCCCGGTAGGTATGGAGAGAAGGTGCTTTTTGAATTCGTTGTCAAAGGAGGAAGTGAGAGCGGTTATCCGCTATGAATGGGCACGTGGAGTATCAGGAACAGAAATTCATAACTGCCTCGTGGAAGTCTATGGGCCAGGTGTGATGTCGAAGCAAATGGTGCGGAGATGGTGTCGCACATTCAGTGATGGACGTCAGTAAGTGGAGGACACACCGAGAGCTGGACGGACGCGCACGGCCACTACAGATGCAAATGTCAGTAAGGTGGATGACATGATTAGAGCGAACCGGCGTATCACCATCGATGAAGTAGCAGAAGAACTTGGAAACTCACATGAGCGAGCTCAAAATATCATCCACGACATTCTTCGATACAGAAAAGTGTCAGCACGATGGGTGCTCCAACAATTGACCTCGACACACAAGGAACAACGCATGGGGGTCAGCCTGGAACATCTCGTTCGTTACCATGAAGATGGCAATGACTTTCTGTTTTGGATTGTGACAGGGGATGAAGCGTGGGTCCACCATTTCACGCCAGAATCAAAGGCCGCATCTATGGAGTGGAAACAACCGTCATCACCTGTCCGAAAGAAGTTCAAGACAACTCCCTCTGCCGGTAAAGTGCTCCTCACAGTTTTCTGGGATGCCCAAGGAGTTTTGTTGCTGGACTTTTTAGAGGTTGGAACCATCAATGCTACGCGCTACTGTGACACCCTGTCGAAATTGAAAGAGGCGATTCGGAAAAAGCGGCCTGGCGTTCTGCTGTTGGATGACAATGCCAGACCACATTCGGTGACGGCAACACAAAACCATATTGCAACTCTTGGTTGGGAGCGCCTACACCATCCGCCATACAGTCCTGATCTCGCACCAAGCGACTTCCATCTGTTTCCGGCTTTGAAGAAAAATCTCGGGGGGAGGCGCTTTGGAAGCAATACTGAAGTGAAATAAGCCGTTCAATGCTTCTTCCATATGCAAAGCCCTGATTTTTTTCCTGCAGGGCTTTTTGAAGCTTATCAAGCAATATGACAAATGTCTCAATGTACTTGGTACCTATGTGGAAAAATAAAGGTATGTCATATCTTTAATGTCTCATTCTATTTTTTGACTTTCATACACAACTCTGACCACAGTCGACAGGGGAAACTTATTTTTCAACTTACCCTCGTAACTAACTGTACATGAGAAAATTCATTCTCAAGACTAAAACTATAAAAAAAAATGCTTTTTTGCATAATTGGGCAGCAGTATTTGTACTAGCTTCCACTGATGTGCATGGAAAACAACAAACTGAAGAGCTTTGACTTCAAACCAATAACATTAAGCAGTTCTTTGAAAAGAAATACTGGTAATGCTTGTTATAAAGAGAAAGAAATTTCATACTGTCGCATCTAATTTGTGTTTATAGTTTAACAACAGCTTTCTTTTTTGGTAAAGTGCCAATAAAATAAATATATGCATACTATTATGAGCCATTTACATTTCTGGGAATGGTTGCTGTACCCGAGCACACTGGTTTGCGTATGGGCCCATAATGCTATACTTCTCTGAAAGAATGTTGATCATTAAATAAATTCTATTTTTAAAATCTCTTTCTGAGAGTTTTGTTTAATCAAATGGTTATGCACCCTGATCTAGCTTTTCACCTTGCTAATAAATTTTTTTCTATAGGGTGTACTCTGACTTCTAGATGGCAACAAAAAAGTATATATCTTTCTGAAATGTGTGAGCAGATACTAATTCAACAAATATGTGCATTAATTAATTTAGCTTACTAGCACACAAGAGGTTAAATACTGAAAACAATTTTATTGTTGTCGTTTTCTATAAAGTTTTACTATTTTAAAGAAAAGAGAAAATATTTTTTTGTTAAAATAGATTCTACATGATCTGATGTTCTGTTTTTCATATTCAAAAAGTAAGTAATTAAGAACAAAAATTGATTACTGCATTATTGATTACTTAAATTGCTTTGTAGTTTTACCTAAACTACTTTTCATAGAATAAATTACAAGAACATAAACTTGCATATTTATTGATTTAAAGATATATATATATATATATTTCTGGTTACTACCAGCTTATTTCCAAACTAATTATTAATAGTTAAATTTATACCAAAGTATCACAAACATATTAACTGTAAGATTAAAAAAAGTTGGCAGCACTCTAGTGGGGGGAAAAAAAGATTTCATACATAATGTATTTGGACTTATGTAAAGAATATGTAGCTCGCATAAGGGAAACAAGCGGGCGCAGCCCGCTAACGTGCGGGTTTGCAACATAGAAAACTTAAACACTGGTATTTCTGTCCAACTTTCGAATCCTGGCGAACAAGCGGGCGTCCCGGCAAATACAGTATCTTTTGGATGCATACGCTAATGACGCGGGCCCAGCCCGCTGAACTGGCATGTTTGCCAGCTAGAAAATTGCTGAATATTGGTAGTTATGTCCAACTTTCGAATCCCGGCGAACGCGGTGGCTGAACACTGGTAGTTCTGTCCAACTTTCGAATCCCGGCGAACAAGCGGGCGTCCTGGCGAACAAGCGGGCGCAGCCCGCTCAACTGGTCAATTTCGTGGGTGTTTTCGACATTTTCCGGATGGGGAATGTGTATGCAGTATCTTGGGGATGCATACGAGAATGCGGATGCATACGCTAATAAAGCGGACGCAGCCCGCTCAACTGGCATGCTTGCCAGCAGGAAAATCGCTGAACACTGGTAGTTAGGTCGAACTTCCGAATCCCGGCAAACGCGTGGGTGTTTTCGTGATTTCCCGCATTTGCAGTGTATTGGATGCATAAGGGAAATAAGCGGGCGTCCAGGTGAACAAGCGGGCGCAGCCCGCTAAGCGGCGGGTTTGCAACATACAAAATCTTAAATACTGGTAGTTTTGTCCAACTTTCGAATCCTGGCGAACAAGCGGGCGTCCCGACGAACAAGCGGGCTCAGCCCGCTCAGCTGGCGGGCTTGCCCGCTAGTAGAAGATGAATTTTTGACTGTTGTAAGATTTCAGTAAAACCTTATTGCCACAGTCTTTGTAGGATGAAGAAATGATTAGCTACTTGCGGATCCGAGAGGTAAGAAATCAAATTCTTAGTATTCCTGCACATGATAATTTCAGTTATTGTACCATTTGGTTAATTCTGGTTTAGCTTCTAAATAAAATATATTTACTTTTGGTTTATGTAATACAAGTAAATATAATTGAAAATTGATATTTTTAGCAAAATGTTGGTTAATTTGAAATATCGTTAATGTTTGCCATTTTATTTTACTCATTTTAGAATTGTGATAAGTTGTAAGTGTTAGCATTGAGAATGTTCTAAATGAATGCTTTGAAGTGTAGTTACAGTTAGTCATTTGTATTCATTAAAATTGCGATAAATTATAGGTATGACTTCTGATTATTTCAGAGATTAATTAAAATAATCTAGTTATTCTTATTACTTCTGAGAGTGTTTTCTTATTAAATAAAATATATGAGTTATTTTCGATTTGTGCGAATAAGTAATAAATAAATGTGAAAGCTGATATTTTTAGTAAAGTGTTGGATAATTTGGAATATTGCTTAAGTTTGCCATTTATTTATGTAGAATTATGGGTGATTATAGTATTATTATTAAGAATGCTTTTATTGTATAAATGAAATATTGTCGTGGAAAACTGAAATATTAATTAAAAGGTTTGTAAAGATAGCAATATTGTAAAGGATACCATTTTTTTAAGGCAGATAAGAAAAGTTAAAGCTAAAACTTTTAAATGTATTTTAGTATCTGATTGTGTTTTATTATCAGTTGGTAAAATGCTATGCACACTTTATGTACAGTCATTGATTATAATTTTGACTATTGGTAAGAAACTTGTTATAAAATGTTAAGAATGGCTTTCCTGGTAAAGCTAAAAAGGAAGATTTAAAAATCTTAGCTGAATAACTTGGGGAGAAGGTACTTTTGGAATATAAAGTGGTAGATTTAAAAAGGATAGTTAATTATAGATAGCAAGGGGTGTAAAGAGAATTTTGTAATGGAATTATTAAACACCATTAAGAATGAAAGAATAGAAAAAGAAGCGTTAGAAGTAAAGAAAATGGATTTCGAACATGAGAAATTATGGATAGAAACAGCTAGCAAGAGTGCAGAAGCAATGGTCAGTTTTGGACAGTTAGATGAGAACATGAGATCGCGTTATGAACTTCGGAAGTTCATGCAAAAATTCGATCCAAAAGAGGGAGACATAAGCCTTTATTTAACTTTATTTGAAAGGCAGGCTAGCAGAGCTCACGTAAAAGAAATAGATTGGGTTTCATGTCTTTTAAGCTCATTGCCATTGTGAAATAGTACAATTAATAGGACATGAACCTGTCGATAAATTTGAGGACTACAAGCACGCAAAAGACCTTCTCCTTAAAAGGTTTAAGTACTGAAAAATTTCATCAAAAATCTTTTCATCATCAGAAATCGCATGATAAAATGTGGAAGGATTTTTCATTTTAAATAGAGAGCTATTTCGAAGAATAGATTAAAGGGTTAAAAGCACTTTGAGCACTTAAAGAACCTTATGACATCGGATCAAAATGGCAGAGTATCGAGTGAAGTAAAACGCCATTTTATAGAGGATTTGGCTAAAATTGTAGTCCCATCCGATTTAACCGATCAGTTAGATGTATATGAGAATATGAGAGAGAATGATAGGAGATATGCTTCTTGTAGTAAATTAAAGGAGAATGTTCGACATGGCAACTGGGCTAGTAAACCGTCAGAGCAGAAAGTCTGTGGATTCAGTCGAAGTATAGTACGTCCTTCAAATCAGAAACACCAAAGGCCAAATCATCAACATCCTTCATATGGAAATGACAATAATATAATCCACAAAAATCACAAATTCGAAAGGAAATTCCAGTTGACATAAAACCGAAATTCATTTCAAAACCTAAATGCTTTGTCTGTGATAAAGAATTGCACTTTGCAAGAGCCTTTCTGTCCCATAAGGAACAATATATCAAATCTAAGGTAGAAAAGTCACCAGGAGTATTAGTACAAACAACAACGAGTAAAGAAAATGATTGTAGGGTTACTTTCTGCCCGTATTACTGTTCCACTGCCACCTTTGGCTGAAGCAAAACTCAGATGAGATGGCCTACAATTGAGAGAGAAGCCTACAGTGTTTTGGCAACTCTTCAGAAGTTTGATACATGGATTTTTGGAGCAGAAGTCCAGGTCATATCCGACCACAATTCTCTGACATACTTAGTGCAATCTCAACCCCACGTAGCCAAGCTTGTGTGTGAGGCATTGGTTTTACAAAGGTATAACGTAAAGATTTCTTACTGAAAGGGACAACAGCATGGAAACGCAGATGCTCTATCCAGATTACCTTATGACTCAGTGACTGGGTAGCATGGTATACAGAATAAGTCAGGCTACTTTAAGGTCTGTAACTTTTATGCAAACATGCATATATTATTGATGGTATTATTGTATTAGAAGAAATTATTACATATGTGTGAATAATTAAGATAGTTTTGTGTATTTTGATTTAAATGCTGTTACATAAAATTAAGAATTTTTTTATATTATCATATATAAGTATTGCATACGTAGAGATCTTTGTATATATGATTTTGTATACGTAGGACTTTGTGAGTGTGTGCAGGGATACAATGAAACAGGTATATTGAAACATGTACAATGAAACAGGTGCAGTGAAACTGATATAATCTTACAATGAACTTAGATTTTGACTGTGCATATGGTCTCTAAGATGTATATGCTTCCCAAGGAGGGACATGTAAAAGTAAAAAAAGTTGGCAGCACTCTAGTGAGAAAAAAAAAAGATTGCATACATAATGTTTTTGGACTTATATAAAGAATGTGTAGCTCAGTGTCACGTCACGGATAATAATCCAATTTGTTTGTAAAAATAGAAGATGACTTTTTGACTACTGTAAGATTTCAATAAAACCTTATTTTAACAAAATATCACAGAACTAAAGATGAAACTCTTGAATTTTCAGTGGCCACTGAATCAGGTGTTAAGTTTGTAAGTAGCCTTAATTTAAAGAAGATGAGCAAAATTATTAATGAAAGTCAGTAAACATGATCACCAGATTTACGAAATTCCTAATGTGCAATGTGAATTCAAAAACTTTAATGAACTGTAAATTTGCTTTAACTGGAATTTTCACAATTTCGAATATTTCCAAAAGTACTTTATTTAGAATAATGGAAAACAGAATTATAGTAGTAAATATAAAATAGAAATATGCAGCATGCAATAGTATAAGAAAAAGAAATTTCAGATTCTCAGTGAATTTCATAGGATAATGAAATTATGTAGAATTTTGTAGCGTCATTAAATTTCTCTACGCCCCTTATGCCTGGCTGTAGAATTTCTTTAAATTATAAAGTAAGATTTGCAAGTAAAGAAACGGATGTACTTATGCAGCAACAGTTCATCACATACATTTGATTTATTTAATGATAATGAAATGGGAGCATTTTGAAACTGATATCTGATAATTTATTTTAAAGGTGATATGTATGCTGCTGGAAAATAAAATGAGGAACAAAGACTGGTTTTTTATAGTTCTGAATGTGTTGGGGATAGAGAATAGTACTGATGTATTTTACCCTCAATCATTTTCAACAATATTGCCCAAAATGTTCAATTTATAAGAAGTAGTGGATAAGGATGATGTCACAACATACTTGTACATTTTGGTTTCATTTAACCCTGATCTTCAGTAAGCCAGATAAGATTTCATAAGGAAGTTAACTTTAGTTTTTAACTTTAGTTTAGTTTCTGTGTTTTTTGCTTGCATTTTGAAAATGTCTTTTACTGAATAACAAACAATCGTACATGTCTTTTTAAATATGCATTTGCAAAGTTCCAGGACTCATTACACTGATGTGTATACTCAAAACATTTTAATAAATACTATGAACTTTATCAACTTGATGCAATAAAAGACATTGGGATACCATTTAGATTCGTACTTAAGCAAACTTATGTGGCTTTGAGTTTCATAAAGAAATTATCAGCTTTGTTGTTATTTTATATTTCATTAGAGATATTTTACCATTGGAATGACTAGAACTAGTTTTAACTCTCTAAGTAACTAAACCATATGTATACCTTCAAAACTATTAATCTTGATATTTTTAAGCACACATCTTAAAGTGTGTCTAGACAATCAAGGTAGCTTATAAATTGAGCATTAAAGAATTCAGGTGCAAATTGGGAAGTTTAATTTGAAATTAAAATCAAGAAAACACCTCTTACTCACTATTTGTTTGAAAACAAAAATTCGAGACTAAATCTTTGGCCATATGGGTAATGAATTTCTTTGTCAGATAATCACAGAGCTTCAGCTTGTAGTTATTTTAATTTTTATGTGTCATACCCTAGCTTGTATATGTTTATTACCAAATTAAATAAAGGGCAATCAATTGCTTCAAACTTTGACTGAAAATTTTCAAAGCAGTTTTGATAGGATATCTGCCTGCTTTCAGGATCAATCTAGAAGATCATTATAGTTATCAGCTGATCATATTTTGATGCATGGTCTAAATATATAGCCATGACAAATTTCATGTTATTACTTATGTACAAATGATATAGAGTAAAAATATTTCTTCACCCCCTCCCCCCACCGAAAAAAAATTCCTACAGCCATGTCAAATTTCATACTATTACTTATGTACAAATGTTATACATTTAAAATGTTTTCTTGACATTTGAAAAGTTGTATAGTTGACTTTAAGGTATACGAATTGGAAGGAAAGGAAACATTTTCATTTAATAGCATTAAAAATCTTTCAATCACTTACATTTATAACTTCATGAATATCATATTTGATATTCATATTTGACAGCAGTTGCTTTTTTCACGTCACCACTAATATGTATTCACACTCATCATTTTAATTAATAAAGCAAGTTCTAATTTTATGTAAAGTTAATTTATAAAACATAAAAGTAATCAGAATTTTTTTTTATAATTTGCTTTTAATTTTATCCCAATGAATAATTTATTAACTTTTGTTTAAAAGCATGAGTTATGTAGTTCTGTATTTATGTAATAATTGAGACTGAATAAATATAAAAAGTAAGAATATATAATTGTAAATTTTAGACTTCTGATTTGCACTCTACAAAACTTGTGGACTATGTGGACCTGAAATGCTATCAATAACCCAGTTAACCTGGTATTGCTTGCACACATCAGAATTGACAAATTGAGGTGTCTTATTTCATTTCTCACACCAAAGTTATTGCCAAAGCTTAGCAAAGTAGTGTATTAAACAATTCACTATACAGTCAAATATTGACTTGTAGATTTTCTGCTTCTGTTTTTACATTTGATACGGAAAGTTAGGCAGCTGTAGAAGCTTACATGTTATTTTTATAACATATTATTTTTAGAAACTTAATTGCTGTTAAATTTCTTTGATAAAAAATTGCTACTTTCATGATGGTTTTATGAATAAACAATTTTTAAAGGTTCTTTAGATATTTTATATTCACAGTTTGCTTATGTTCTTATTAACAGTGCATAATGAATTATATATTGAAATGACCAATTTTAGTCATTAACTGTGAATTTTTTTACATAAGGATTTATTACAGCTATATTTTTTCATTTCCCTCTTCTAAGAAAAGGAAGTATGAAAGTAGAGATGATAAGAAAGGAAAGCACAGAAGTCAGCTGATAAGAAAGGGAGGCGCAGATGAGCAACAGAGTCACTTTCTTCAGTTTCTGATTAAATGTTGGAGGTTCAGCCATCAGAAAACTCCCATGTGAAATTCTGTAATTTTGTTTTCTAATAATTGTATTTAAAAGTGTTTTGTATTTTATAATTTTAAACGTAAGTTAAATAAAGTATATTTCACTACTAAAGTGGTACCAGTAATTGTTAAATTATGGTTAAATATGGATGGATATAATAATATATGGTAGACTATTTCAATTCAGCAAATAATGCATATTTAATGAAGATTTTAGTGATAACTTCTTATATTTTATGCAGAAGTAAAAATTATTTCAATAAAATGTTCTGTTACAGGTTCTTATTACAACTAAATAAAGCTGACAGCAGTTTTGACTGATTATTTCAATAAAATGTTCTGTTACAAGTTCTTATTACAACTAAATAAAGCTGACAACAGTTTTGATTACTGGGTTGCAAAACATTAATCAACTGGTTTCTTTTCATACGACAAAATTGTTAACATGTCTCTTAAGAAAATTCTTAAGTGGGGTATGATCAGCATGCTATGGATAAGAGATGGAGGATTCTGAAGCAAGAGAAAAACTTTAGACATTTAAGAGGACATGACTGTTTGCAAGGTCATCTCTACAGAATGAGTGGTGGATTCCCCAAACTGCATTTTGTGCGACTCCAGCTAGCCTAGGATTTTTGAACATTTAAATAATTGTATTGCACTTTCTCGGTATGAGGACATTGTTAAAATGTACTGGGCAGCTCGTAAACTAATGGCTTAAGTGGCTTAACTAATGGCTTAATATTGGGCATTTGTAAAATAAAGTGAAAAAAAATCTGCTGGGTTGCATACATCCATAGGTTATAAAATTGATACAATTAGTTAAAAAATAATAGCTACATATTATTTACGAAATACTTATGTAATATCAATAATTATAATCCCTGGGTAAAGTGGTTTGCCTTCAGCTGATTGCTCTGTATATAATTTTTATTGAAATTTTGGTTTGATTGGAGTTGTGGTGTTCTATAAAATAGGATTCATAATCTTAGATTGCCCATACATGTATTTATATATTTGCTTCCGTTTAATATTATTTGAACATTTGTTTTTAGTACATATTAATACATTTAATAACCGAAATATGTGTATCTGATGTTCAAGAGATATCTGATGTTCAAGAGATTTATGCTTCACTGAGCAATAAACTGCCCCTCTAAGAATTACTCTACAAAATATCAAATGTTGAATGCTTTTTACATAATGATAAATCTAAGTATAATGTAAAGCAATAAAAGGTGCCAGTACAACAATTATAAAGTCTTGCGATGTTTCTGTTCCTTAATAATTATGTATGAATTTCTTGATTATTTAAATGAATTTTATTATCGGACTAACATGTGATCATTTTGCAATATTTTTTTTTTAAGGTGCTTTGGAAAATATGTAGCAAAAAGCTTAGACTTCACATTTTGATGCAAATAAAATTTGCTGCTTTACAAGCACATTGTGCTTACCAAAAGTAAGCAAGAATTATACTGTGATTATTTTGTGTGATTAGAAAATGTATATCATGAACTTCATTAAATACTTTTTGTAATTATTTGTTAACTTAAATTTCACAAGTAATAGTGAAAATATTCGATTTTGTAATAAATCTTATATTTGACTTCTTCAAATATTACTGTATCAAAACAAAATTTTAAAATGAAAATTCTTACATTTAAAAAAATTTTTTTAAATGATTGCTGATTATAATGGTTAATTAATAATAGATAGGTTATGAAAGAATTGAATTAATTACCATCATGTTATTTATAGTTTCTTGATTTTAAATACTTAGTTTGTAGAGACATTAGGTATTTTTTTGAAAGCAGGACAGATGAAAAATGAGCAACGCCTTCGCCAAGACACGAACCTCTGAAATACACACCCAGCGTGCTGGCCACTACAGCGCGAGGGCATGCGAAGAAGGTGGGAGAAATACCTTATATACTCCCCTTTCAAAGGGCGACTGGCGATTAGGGGATCCAATCGCCAAATCCTGATGGTGGACAATCATCCACCACCTTTTAGTTCGGGTGTCACTGTAGAGACATTAGGTATTTTTTAAAAGAGGGAGAGATGAAAAATGAGCAACACCTTCACAGGGGACTCGAACCACGGTTCTCTGGAATACGCCCCCAGTTTGCTGACCACTACACCACGAAGGCATGCGGAGAAGGTGGGGGGGGGAATACCTTATAAGTTAATTGATTAGAAGATAACTTTTGAATGAAAAACTAGATGACTATTAGTTTCATATTTTACAGAGAATCAGATTGTTAAAATGTAACAGTAAGTTCATTCTCAGCAGTAATAATAGCAAACTTAATACTTAATACAGTCCAAAGAGATAGAGAAAATTTAAAGTTTTCCTCCATGAATAAGTGCATGATGGGTGAAGAAATTTATGTAAGCAAATGATTTTTCTGAAGAAACTTGTGAAGTGACTATTATTTAAAAAAGTAAACCACAGAATTGAACTACTAAAAAATAATTGTTAAATAGATTATCTTAGTGCCATGATTAAAACGTAATCTCTGTGTGGTCATAATTTTTTAGAAACGTATACTTGATAAAAGGAAAATACGCTGTTTGATTTCCAATCAAGAATCATTATTTTCTTATGAACTGGTTGGCAATTACAGCTAAGAAAATTACAAAATACAGGGTGTTTATAGAGTCCCGGACACATTTTGATGTTTAGTAACTCATAAAATAATGAAGATATAAACAAACTTATGGCATTTATTGATGGAATAACTTCTATATTTTCCTTTTCAGGTTTAAATATCTTTACTTTTATAAATATCGTCTACACATGTGGTTAATTTCAGATAATTTCATTTTCCAGTCTAAATATCGTCTGCTTATTAATTGCATTTTTCTCTTTTGTTTTTGGCAACTATTGCCTATTGGCCTTTGCAACAGATATGCTAAGGAGGATAGAAGATGGTGCTGAATTTCTGAAGCGCATAATGTTCTCCGGCGAAACATCCTTTCATCTTTCTGGCATTGCTAATCGCCATAATGTGCTCATATGGGAATCTGAAAAACCCCCATGAATACCGTAAGGCACAAAGGTTAATGTGTGGTTGTTAAATAAGCCGGTATCAAATCAAGAAGTCGAAGAATTGAGAAACGTACCTTTTCACTTTTTTTATTGAAACTTAACAACACGTGCACAACTGTTAGAAATGCTATTTCCGAGCCTTTACTTATTCAACTGTAGGAATCTGGCAATAGAATCTTTGTTTGAAAAAAGTTGCAGTTCCGTTTTAGATTTAGTAATGGAAGATTGCCGCTAGCCATTATGTAACTTGCTTTTCGTATTTAAACTTCTTTGTTAGTTGTAAATAAATGTTTTATCTTTAATTTTATGCACTTCGAACTTTTTGATTCTTTAAATCTTTTGGCGTCCGCGACAGGATTGTTTGGAACGAAGATAAAAAATGGATACAACTGAACGAAAAGTTCTTCGGCGATTATTTACAGTTGACGCAAATAATTTAGAAGAACTTATTTCCAAAAGAGGTGATAAAACTGAACTTAAAGCAAGATTTGAAGCATTAAAATTAAAATATGAAAGGATTAATGTTCTAAATTCCACTCACTTAGAAGAACTTCTGAAAGATAAAAATGTAACAGAAGCTAAGGTGGAAGAAGAAATGGCGAAATGCGGTGAGTACGAATTAAGATTTCTTAAGATTAAAGAAACAATTTTTCCTGAACCCGTATGTTCAAATTTTGAAAATGAATCTCAGACTGGATTCAAAACTCAGATAAAATTACCTAAGATAGAACTGACAAAATTTGACGGAGATTTAAGAAACTGGATTGGTTACTGGGGCCAGTTTTCAAAAATTCATAATGATAATTCTTTATCCAATGAAGATAAATTTGAATATTTGAGACTTAGCATGAAACCTGGGTCATCAGCTTATAAATTAATTGAAGGTTTTCCACCTTCAAACGAAAATTATGAGAAAGCTATAGAACTCTTAAAATCCAGATATGGGAAGGAAGAATTTTTAATAGAATTTTATGTACGTGAGTTATTGTCTCTAGTTCTATTAAAAGGGAAAAATATTCAAATTTCTCAACTTTATGATAAACTAGAATCGCAGCTGCGTGCTCTAGAATCATTAGGGGTGACTAAAGAAAAGTATGCAGCAATGCTTTTTCCACTGGTTGAGTCAGCGATTCCAGAAAACATTTTTAAGATCTGGGAAAGATACCGTGTAACTAAAAAGGCTTCTACCAAAAATCCTGATGATTGTTTATGTGAGTTATTGGATTTTTTAAAAATAGAAGTAGAAGGAGAGGAAAGAGTAAAACTAAGAAATATTACCTTTGAATCCAATGAGCATAAATCTAGCTCACAGGTTATGTGTAAAACTAAAATGTCGAATACTATACCAAGTGCTGCAGCATTAGTTTCTTCACACAATAATAATGTAAATAAGAATGTACTGTGCATTTTTTGTAATAAATCTACACATTCTTCTCAGGACTGTGCAGCTATTATCGATTCCTCCCTGAAAGAAAGGGAACTGGTTGTCAAGAAAAAAAGGTGCATGTTTTCGCTGTCTGAAACAAGGACATGTTAGTTCTAAATGTAAAGTTTTTGTGAAGTGTGCTGCATGCAAAGGAAAACATTATCCAATATTATGCCAGATATTGAATAAAGATGAAAATATTTCGAAAGAAAATACCTGTAATATGTTAACGAAGTCTCAGAAAGAGACTACTTATTTACAGACTTTACTTGTTAATGTAGTTGGTGAAAATGTTACAAAGAAAGTTAGAGTATTGTGTGATTCCGGCTCACAAAGAAGTTACATTACCAAGAAGTGTGCAAGAGAATTAGAGTTGAAACCTATAGGTGCAGTATATACTCAACAAGAATTATTTGGGGGTAACAAGAATTCGCTTACATCTCATTGTCTTTATAAGTTGTTACTGACAAGTTTGGACTCTGATTTTCAATGCGAAGTGGATGTACTTGATCAAGATCTTATCTGTAGTTATGTTCCAAAAATTAGTGATATGGCTCTTTGTACAAGTCTGAAAGAAAAGGGAATCATTTTAACAGATTTTTCAAGCAAGGATGATGATTCTGCTGACATTCAGGTATTATTTGGAGCTAATGTTTGGTTTCAAATTATTACATCTGATATTTATAACATAAACGAAAATTTAGTGGCCATAAAAACTAAATTTGGGTGGTCACTGATTGGCACGTCAAGAAGTGATAGAAACATCTCTTCAAATATTTTAGTTGCATTATTTTCCTCTCAAGATATTTCAAAGTTCTGGGAGTTGGAAAGTTTGGGAATCAAAGAATCGGGAGTACAAGTACCAAAAGGTGAAAGACATGACGAAGTTTGTAAATTATTTGAGCAAACTGTAAAAAGAGGCGATACAGGACGATATATTGTAAAATGATAACAAATGAGGGTCCATGGTCTGTCTTTATTGAAAATCGAGTAAAAGAAATTAAAAGGCTTAGTAAACTACAGCTGTGGAATCATGTACCAGGAAACAGGAATCCTGCAGATTTGTTATTAAGAGGTTGTCTTCCCCAACAACTCTTAAAGTCCCGATGGTGGGAGGGTCCAGAATGGTTGTATGGTGTTCCTCAGAATTGGCTTTGTAATATTTCTGTTCCCGAATCAAAAGTAGAAAAGGAAAAACGAAAAACTAATCTTTGTGCAAAAAACAGTGAAACAGAAATGATAACGACATATTTGGCTAACAGATTTTCAAGTTATCCTAAAATTGTAAGAATAATTGCATGGATTCTTCGTTTGAAAGGGAAAACTCCAGGTATTTCAAGACTTCCTTATATTACTGCGGAAGAATTTTCTACTGCTGAGAAAGTAGTTTTCCGGTGTATCCAATCTGAAAGTTTTTTGGAAGAAGACAATGAGAATAGTTTGAAGACTCTTCAAGTCTATAAAGATGATCAAGGAATTCTTTGCATGAAGTCAAGAATAATAGATAAAAATACCACAGAATATACATATCCAGTCGTTCTTCCGTCTAAACATCCTTTAGTAGAACGGATGACAGAACACAAGCATTTGTTTCATAAACATGTTGGAACTCTTTCACTTCTTACCATTCTTCGAGAGAAGGTTTGGATTTTAAGGGGAAGGAAAACTGTAGGTTCAATTGTACGAAAATGCATTGTTTGTAAAAGAAACCATTCTAAAGCTCTCCAAGTTCCTATCCCACCTCTTCCAAAAGATCGAACACAGATGACTTCTACTTTCCAAATAATTGGCGTCGACTTAGCTGGACCACTTTTTACTCGTCGGCAACAGAAATGCTGGATTGTTATATTTACCTGTGCGGTATACAGAGCTGTTCACCTGGAACTTATCCAATCTGTAAGTAGCATTGCCTTTATACAAGCCCTAAGACGATTTATAGCTCGAAGAGGAAGAATATCAGTCATATATTCCGATAATGGTACTGCTTTCACTGGTGTAAATTCAGCTTTCAAACAGTTAGATTGGAATGAGATTCAATCAGAATGTAGTTTACAAGATATTAAGTGGAAGTTCAGTCCTCCCACTGCTCCTTGGTGGGGAGGGTTCTGGGAGCGCTTGATAAGAATATTAAAGGATCTTTTAAAGAAAAATCTCGGTCGAGCATCATTAAATTATGAGGAGCTGAACACTCTGCTATGTGAATGTGAATCTATCATGAATAACCGTCCACTGACTTACTTATCGGAGGAAGTTGATGAACTGAGTGTTTTGAAACCGTCCATGTTTTTACAAAGTCTTCCAGGCAATGAGGTAGCTGATCTAGATCACATCGAAGCAGTTACCTTGGTGAAGAGATTTAATTATCTCCAAAGTATTAGAGAGAAACTGAGAGTGCGATTTAAACGGGAATATCTTGGTCTGCTTAAGTCATCTAAAGCCAGAGACGCTGACACAGTTAAAGTAGGAGATATTGTTATAATTGGTAACGACAACAAAAGGCGACTGGATTGGCCATTAGCAAAAGTTGTTGAAGTATTTCCAGGACGAGATGGTGTTAATCGACTTATAAGAGTAAAAACAGCTAATGGGTATCTATTAAGACCTATACAGAGACTCTATCCCTTAGAAATTCATTGTAAGACTGAAGAATCTATTGAAGAAAGGGAACCTTTAATTCAGCGGTCTCAAGATTTCGAAAAGAGAAAGTTTTCCGAGGTTGAATTGGAGAAACATCCTATACAAACACGCTCTGGGAGAGTGATTCGACCGAAAGAAAGACTTGATCTTTAAGAACATTTAAACTCTTTGGATACTTAATTTGTTAATGTTTGTAAAGCTCTCACTTTACAAAGGTGGGAGGATGTTAGAAATGCTATTTCCGAGCCTTTACTTATTCAATTGTAGGAATCTGGCAATAGAATCTTTGTTTGAAAAAAGTTGCAGTTCCGTTTTAGATTTAGTAATGGAAGATTGCCGCTAGCCATTATGTAACTTGCGTTTCGTATTTAAACTTCTTTGTTAGTTGTAAATAAATGTTTTATCTTTAATTTTATGCCCTTCGAACTTTGATTCTTTAAAACAACATTACACACACATTCAAAGCTCGCACGCAGAGAAACTTGGTATTGCCAATATGGTGAAGATAAATGTATAAACTAACACGCCTCCTTACATTTATATTTACTAATTACAGATAAACATTGTGTTGCCAATATGGTAAAGATAAATGTATAAACTAACACGCCTCCTTACATTTATATTTACTAATTACAGATAAACATAGATATAGGTAACCTTTTCATCTTTACCGATTACAATTAAGCATAGATATAAACAATAAAATTCAACACTTAACACAAATTATTTCAAAATATTTCTTTCATTAATTTAAATGCTAAAATCAAAGTTAAATACAATTTAGTTCACATAAAGACATTACCAAAATCTATTTCATCTCAAGCAAAAATATTTAAATAAACATCACTTATATAAATAGTATACAGAATTTACTTCAGTTTCAAACCCTCTCTGAATTTCATAAATTTAATCTTTCCTAAAGACTTGGTAAAGATATCTGCAATATTTGATTCTGAATCAATCTTTACAATTTCAATTACTCCATTTTGAACATTCTCATGTACATAATGATACTGAACTTCTATATGTTTTGAATTTTTAGTGAAGTTCCCATAATTAGCAATGGCCAAAGCTCCTGAATTATCTTCATAAATTTTAATGGGGTCATTTATATCAGCAAAAACATCATTCACCACATTTTTTAAGAAATTAATTTCTGTCACAGCCTCAGATAGAGCAATATATTCAGCAAAAGTAGAAGATTTTGTCACACAATTTTGCTTTTTGGATTTCCAATAAATTGGATTACCAAATAATTCAATAACAAACCCAGTAGTTGACTTTCTGTCAACAATATCACCTGCCCAATCAGCATCAACATAACAATTCATAATATCAGTTGTAAGATTTTTACTATAGGTTAATTTTAGATGTTTTGTTAAGTACAAATACTTTAAAACTCTCAAAGCATATTTGAAATGTGTCTCATCATAACAATTTTGAAATCTACTTAAATAGTTTACACTGAAAGATATGTCTGGTCTAGTACCATGACTAATATACAAGAGTGCTCCTATTAGATTTCTATATTTAACATTTTCATTTAAATTAGATTGGCTTAGTTTAAGATTAGTCTCCATTGGTGTATCATAAAGCTTTGAATTTTCAATACCATACAGCTTAGCTAAAGATTCAATATAATTTTCCTGACTCAATGTTAAGATACTACTTTTCTTGTTATCATATTCAATATCAACTCCAATGTAACTTTTTACTTTATTTAAATCCTTCATTTTAAATTTATTATGTAGTTGTTCCTTAATATCATTAATTACCCGAGTATCTTTGCAACATAACAACAAATAAAAGAATATATACAAATACATCATTTTCAGATTTTACATAAAGACAATGATCATATTTACTCCTACAAAATCCTAGACTCGTAATATACTCATTAAAACACTCATACCAAGCACGAGGGCTTTCTTTCAACCCATACAGTGCTTTCTTCAATTTATACACTCTATTCGAATTATCATTATAGCGTTGTGGTTGTTTAACATAAACCTCAGATACAACATAACCATTCAATTATACTGACAAGAATACGAAAGTAACAATTTTAAGGTTTGCATCTTAATGACAGGAGAGTAAGTATCCTCAATACTATCTTTTTGCTGGAAACCTCGAACTACTAATCTAGCTTTAAAAACATTACCTGGTTTTCTTTTGAATACCCACTTCACATCTAGAATTGCTTTATCCTCTGGTTTAGTCACTAGTGTCTAAGTGTCATTTTTAACAAGACTGTTCATTTCACAGTCTATTGCCTCTTTCCAATGTCCAACCTCACTGCATGTTATCGCCGCCTCAAAGTTACCTGGAACTGTACCATCACAAAAATTTACATATTTGCACTGGAACTTGACATGTTACTTTCGATAACAGAGGTGTGAAAACTATTTTCTTGATGACTGTTTATTCTGTGGTTAGAGTATGCTCCGCGTCCACGATGTCTACGAAAACCATGACTACGTTCTCGATTGTTTGAAGCACTTCGACCACGATAATTAGTGGAGCCGTTACCACGATAGTTCCCTTGATGAACATGCCAACAATTCTTTTTAATATGACCAGGTTCTCCACAATTATAACAGCCATTCCCTTGTGGAGCCGATTTGCTTGTTTCAATTTTGAAGGCACTTGATTTTTCTGCTGGTGCACAATCTTCATGATCATTATTCTCTTCAAGTAATTTTGATTTGATTTTGCTTTGCAGGTAATCAACTTTCTGTCCTTCTCTGGTAATACATCAATTAAGTCACCAATGTGACTAACTTGAAGGTAATGCTCTTAGCATATAGTTCAATTTTTCTTGTTCCGTCACGGTAGCGCCAGCATGTTTCAGCTCGTTCACATACTTTTCAAAATCATCAAAAAATATATTTACATCAGGATAATTTTTCAGTTTCACACATTCTAAATTATTTCGACAAACAATTTGGAGAGAAGTTGAAGTTTTTAAATACATTGCATCAAATTTGGTGATTATATCAAATGCTGTCTCACACTCGTGAATATATTCCAACTGCTTGTTTGTTATGGCGCCGTAGATGTAATTTGTAGCTTGGATATCCTTTTCTTCCCATTTTTCCACATCATCATTTTCATTGATATTTCGCTGAACAACATCTTTACATTTTTTAAATTGGAGAAATTTCATCATGCGTACTTTCCAATTAAAATAGTCCGAGCCATCAAATAGCGGTATACCAATATCACTGCTTCTAGCACATGCCATTTTTAAGCTAGTACCGGTAACTTTTAAAACAAATTATAAATCCTAAATTCTCCATTCATGTTCACAAACCACGAGAACTGCTACCATGTTAAATAAGCCGGTATCAAATCAAGAAACAAGTCTAAGAATTGATAAACGTACCTTTTCACATTTTTTTATTGAAACTTAGCAACACGTGCACAACATTACACACATTCAAAGCTGGCACGCAGAGAAACTTGGTGTTGCCAATATGGTAAAGATAAATGTATAAGCACGACCGAGTCATTGGATCTTTCTTTTTTACAGAAAAGACTGTCTCATCAGTCGTATACTTACATGATGGAAAACTTCGTATTTCCAAAACTAGAAGAACTTCAGCCACATGTCTTTTTGCAACAAGATAGTGCACCACCTCATTGGGGTACCATCGTTCGCAGCTCATTGAATGACCATTTTACAGGAAGATGGATTGGGCGAGGAGGTTCAATTCCTTGGCCACCCAGATCACCTGATATAACGGCGCTGGACTTTTTCCTTTGGATATTTGTAAAGTACAACGTTTACAGGAGGAGAGTGTCGAACATTGATGACCTAAAAAGCCAGAATTACAACCGCAATAGCCTCTGTGGATGCCGACATGCTTGCCGGTACCTGGCGTGAAATTGAATATCGACTTCATATTCTCCGTGCGACGAAGGGGGTACACGTGGAAGTTCATTAATAAGGGTTGTAGAACTTTTTGAGTCTATCTAACCATTTGTTATTAATTTTAATCTATCTTTTTTATTTTATGAGTTATTAAACATCACAATGGGTCCGGGACTTTATAAACACCCTGTATTTTGAAACTGCTGAATTTAAAAAATATTTTGTATTCTTGTCGAACCAACCTGTCGGCCGTTTGGATAGGCCTAGATCTTGAAATGACAGGCCTGGTTGTTCAACGAAATACTATTGGTGAACAGGAAAAATTTTCCATGCCATGTTAATTTTATGTTTGTAAATAGGAATGAATTTCAGTTGGTCATAAATCAATGGAAGTTGGTGTAGGAAGATCGAAAAGATCGTCAGCTGTTTTGTTACGATACACCCCAACATGGGACGATATCCACTATACCATTACGCTGTCCAAGCTCGAAAAGTTTAGATACGATATCCTGACCGGTCTTATCCATGATGTTAGGCCAGTTTTAAAGGTACTGAATGGAGCTTCTGCTGTCTGTCAGAATCCATACAATGTCACTACTTGAATAGAGAGCATAATCAAGTGCTTACTGATGGCGATAAGTTCCGATCTGAAGACGGAACAATGATCAGAGTTTCTGATGCTGCATCTGATATCTTCAGGGGTGTTACTATAAATGCCACTCCGTGCTCTACCCTTATTTGATCTACTTCCATCTGTATATATCACTACGGCCTGGGATGGAATATCATTAGTAATTTCAAGAGCCATTTGTCTGAGGAAATCTCGAGTGATGGTTGCCCTTGGCAGTATTAGTCGACAATTCCTCACAGAGGTTAACATGATTAAAAGAATCTGGAGCAAAATGGCTGAACAGTATAGCTGTTTCAACATTAAAATTGATAAAATTCGAATTCTATACATGACTAATTGGGTTGTCTCGCTTTAGGCGTTTATTGTTTGTCCAATTTAAAATAAAGGCTGTGGTGCGATTTGAGCAACTATTTCTAAGGCCAGTGATAATTCTCCTCGCACTGAGCTGTACTCTCTCCAATTTCCTCAAGTTAGTAGTTGAAGAAAATTGATAGATTTGGTAACCAAATTCAAGGACAGGGCGGACTAGGGTGATGTAGCTTATTCTAAGAGTAGTGGCGTCAGAACCCCAGTCGCTACCAGAGATGTACTTTATGATTCGAAGTCTTTATTGCATTATCGGCCAGTTTCTCGATATATTTACTGTAGTTCACTTCGGGATATAAAGTGAATCCGAGATAAGAAGGGTGTTCTTATCGATTTCGGTTATTCGGTCCAAGCATACTCTAATTACAGAAATGTCAGGAGAGTAATTATAAAGATGTCTGTCTGTAGTGAAGAGGCAGCTGAAGGATTTGGAAGCATTAAAATTAAGTTTGTGGATGTCTGCAAACTTTTGAGCTTCTACCAGACTTTTATTCATCTGAAGTTCCAGTTTATTTATATCGGAACCACTGCTCCACATTACAACATTATCAGTAAAAAGTGCGACTTCAGAAGGACATATGCTTTTTACTATCCCTGAAATAAACAACAAAGGATGGAGCTCAGTACAAAGCCTTGGGGGTATTCCCTGATGCATTTTAAAAAAGCCTGAAAGCCTCACTCGTAGTTTGACACAGAATTTGCGGTGATTCAAAACGTTCGAGATCAAGGGCAGTGCTCTTCCTCTAAATCTTGATAGCACTTATTTAAGAGCTTATATTTCCAAACCCTGTCAAACGCTTCTAGGAATGCCGCCACAGTGTGTCTGGTAGGCCTGTGATTCTGGGCATCTCTGACGCACTGTGTAAAGTACAAAATTTGATCAATAGTGCTGTGGGCCCTTTGAAAAGCAAATTGCTCGGGCGGAAGCAATTTACTGGTTAATAAGTGAGAAGTTAGTCTCCTCAGAATAATACTTTCAAACAGCTTGCATGTGGTACAGTTGAGGGCGATTTGTCGATAACTTTCTGTAGAACTGGCCTGCTTGTTTGGTTTGCGTACAGAGATAATGATGGCCGATTTCCATTGTCTTGGAAGTTAACATGTTTTCCAAGAGAAGTTAAGTATGTGCGAAAGTTTCTCCCTACCCAAGGTACCAAGATGGCACAGGAAATGTCCGTAGATACCGTCTGCGCCAGGTGTTTTAGAGGGGTCCAAATTCTGGAGGGTATACAATAATTCAGATAAGGTGAAATCCCCGTTGAAAAGCCAGTTGGCACGTCGCGGCAAGATTTGATTTGATTTCTAGTGGTCTCTGCTAAAATTTTATCAGATCTCTTAAAGTTCAGTCTACTAACTTTGGCACAGTGCATCGCTAGTGCATCCGCCCTTTCTCGATCATCCATATGGCAATTATCAATGATGGCATTAGTATTCTGATTGCCAGGCTTTAATTGGTCAACCGTTTTGGCCAAGTTCCATAGTTTAATATTCGGAGATCTGTTGTCCAGACTTGCATAGATTTTGCCAGTTTGTTCTTTTTACTGTTACATAGTTTCTTTTAATCTCTGTATTAAGTTTGTTAAGTTAAATTCTTTTGTCGATACCGCCATTCCGAGTTATTTCTTTTAATAGGCAATCTCTCTCGACAAGTAGCGATTGGACAGCATCTTCTTTGTGTGCATGGCGAGTTCGAATTCTTTTATGTTTTTCTCCAGGGATGGTAGCCTTGACGGCTATAGAGATGATGCACTTGAAGCTGGACCATTCTCCTTCCAAGTCATCCGACAGAGGTTCTTGAAAAGATCATTCACAAATCTTCAAAGAGTTTCCAATCAGCCCTTTTGAAGTTTCAAAAGAGATCCCCTGTTCCTGCAGAATTTATCTTGAGATCAATTTCAGTTACTATGAGTAGGTGATTGCTACTGATACTTGCGACCACCTTCCAGGAGCTGTATGGGAATAAACCAGGGTTAACTAGTGTTAAATCCAGCACATCAGTTGTGCCATAGCTGTGGGAATGGTAAGTATAAGTCTAAAGAAAGAAGCCATTCTAGCCATAAGAAGCCACTCTCAACGCCTACTACTAGAACACTGTAACGTTTCCGAGCTTTTATGGAAAAATAGCAAGACAGGATAGTCTTTAAATTTATTTAAAACTCAACAACAAATTCATTCGTGGTTAAATAATGGATGAATAGCGTAAATTGTTACATTGCTATATCTTACAGAAGCGAAAAAGTGAGTTTCCCCACAGCCTTCCGACTACATGTCCATTCAACTCCACTGCTTCGTCTCTTCTCACAAAAGAACCACGAACAGCCGCGAACAAGTCGGCATCATAAAAGCATTAGGGGATAGAGACCCATTAGCCTTCAGGACATTCTGGCCTTTACACCCTGGCTCTAAAAATGAGTTTCTTTAAGTTAGTCCGAAATAGGAAGTCTCTAATAATAACCAGCTGGTTGTTTTCCTAATGATTCATTTGCTGTTACAGTTTGTCACAGCTTCCTTCCCTGCCCGAGGGGGAGGAGTCTTCTGGACCGCAATTACCATCATTAGAGTTCACCATATTGTTAATAAAATAAATTATAGTAAACACACATTTTTACATCAAACAGGTGTAAGTACCATGGATTAAACATGAAATTATATTGAGGACAGTGTACAAATAATATAACATACGTAGTGTACAAAAAATAATAATGACTAATTACATTCAGACAAAACAGAGCTTACCCCTTTTTAGACAAATATTACACAATATGCATTCTTATACTTATATAGATTTACAGAAGAACCATACAAGACAGTAGTAAAAATATAAAATCAATAATATCAAGTTTTTCGGCTTAGAGCATCAGCATTTTTATTGAGTTTCCCCGAACGATGAATAATTGTGAAATTATATGGCTGAAGAGCAAGAGCCCAACGCATTAAACGAGGATTAGTACTGGCGTTAGTTCGTAACCAAGTTAGAGGATTATGGTCAGTCTGCACAATAAAGTCTTGCCCGTCTAGATAATAGTGAAGTTTCTTTATACCAAAAACTATGCTGGCGCATTCCTTTTCAGTGGTGCAGTACTTTTTCTCTACCTCGGAGAATTTCTTGCTCAGAAATATGCGATGTTCTTCTCCGTTACTAGTGAGCTGTGTTAATACAACTCCCATACCATAATCAGATGCGTCGGTTTGTAGAATAAAGGGAAGAGTAAAATCGGGTGCATATAAAACTCGGTAACTTGTTAAGGTTACGAAGAAAGACAGTTACCCTCTTCCTAGAATTGAAGACATTCTGGATACTCTTTCTGGGAGCAAGTAGTTCTCGACACTTGATTTAAAGAGTGGATATTGGCAGGTAGAAATATATGCTGATGACCGAGAAAAGACGGCACTTACTACAGGACAAGGATTTTGGCAGTTCAAGGTGATGCCGTTTGGACTATGTAATGCGCCGGCTACGTTCGAAGGTCTAATGGAGACTGTTTTAAAAGGTCTTTCATACGAAGCCTGTCTGATATACCTGGACGACATCATCGTCGGGAAGAGTTACGAACATCTAGAAAATCTTGGAAAGGGGCTTCAGAAATTGATAGAAGCCAGTCTGAAGTTGAAACCCGCTAAATACAAATTATGCAGACAGGAAGTGACTTACCTCGGACATGTCATCTCTGCTGAAGGTGTGCGCACGAATCCTGAAAAAGTGTCAGCAGTTAAAGACTGGAGATGCCCCGAAAATGTCCACAGATGAGAAACTTTCTAGGGCTTTGCACCTACTATAGGAGATTCGTGAAGGATTTTTCTTCGATCGCAAGACCCCTTCACAAGCTGACAGACAGCAAGGAAAAGTTCGTGTGGACAAAGGAATGTGAGGATGCATTTAATCTGAAAGAAGCTTTAACATTTGCTCCAGTCCTGACGTATCCTCAGATCGACAGACCATTTATTCTCGACACGGACGCGAGTAATGAAAGTGTCGGCGCTGTTTTGTCCTAGGAAATAGAGGGCCAAGAACGTGTAGTGGCTTACTGGAGCAAGTGTCTGTCTAAACCGGAGAGGAATTACTGTGTCACCAGGAAAGAGTTGCTCGCCATAGTCAAAGCCGTAGAACATACCATGAATCATTCGCCTGGCTTTTAAAGAATCCTGAGGATCAGATAGCCAGGTGGATACAGACTCCAGGAATATGACATCACTATCAGTCATCGGAAGGGATCATCGCACGGAAACGCTGACGCCTTGTCTAGAAGACCTTGCCCAGAAAACTGCCGCTATTGTTCCAGGTTCGAAGCTAAATACCAACTGGTTAATTCAGTCGCACGACAAATTACAACATTAACACCGGCTGATGACTCATGGAGTGACAAGGAAATCAGGAAAGACCAGCTGGAAGACCCTTAACATTAAACACATAATTGAGTTAATCTAGACCTCAAACAGGAAACTACCTTGGCAAGACATTTCGAGCTATAGTCCCACTACAAAACAATATTGGGCTCTCTGGAACTCCTCCATATTAGAAACGGCGTCTTGTACCGGCAATTCGAATCGGATGATGGAAAGACATTCCGACGACAGCTGCCACTTCCAAGATCCCGGACGTCCTTAAAGAGCTACACAGCAGCCCTTCATAAGGCCACTTCAGAATAATGAAGATCTTGCAGAGAGTTCGAGAGCGTTTCCACTGGAATAATGCAAAGGATAACGTGCAAAAGTGGTGCCGATTTAGGGATGCCTGTGCAAATCGGAAAGGACATACGAAACGCAGCCGAGGGAAGCTGCAACGTTATAATGTAGAAGCACCTTTGGAACGTATCGCCTTTGACATCATAGGACCTTTGCCACGAACTGCTGATGGTAAAAATACATCCTCATTGATTACTTCCCTAAGTGGTGTGAAACGTATCATTCTTGATCAAGAGGCTGTCACAGTAGCAGATATGACACAGCACTGAATTTCCAGGTTCGGAGTGCCTCTTCAGTTACATTCCGATCAGGGAAGGAATTTTACCTCGGCTGTAATCAAGGAACTCTGCAAGCTACTTGGCATTTGCAAAATCCAAACGACGCCTTTGCATCCTCAATCGGATAGCTTGGTAAAGAGGTTCATCCAAGTCCTCCTCATTGAAGTCGAGTTTGAATCAACATTAACACTGAATAGTTTGCTTCGTTTCTTCCCATTTACTTCAATTTAGAAATTATAGAAAACATCTTCCTTTTTAAACTTTAGAAATAGGAACTAATTCAGAGAAAAAAAAGGACCGAGAACATTGGGCAAAGAGTACCAGTTTTTTAAATTAGATGTTTTTAAACAAACTGAAACTCGTAAAATCCTCTAGATACTCGCTTAAGATACGAAATTCACAAAACATAAAGAACAGTAAAATGTTAACAGCGAATGTCATTCATATCCTGCAGTCAGCAAGAGCTTCGGACACTTTCGAGCAAACGCCGAGTCTTACGACCAATCTCATTGAATGAGACTGAAGCAGAGGTTAGCGTTATTAACAAACCAATATTTCAGCATTTAATGCATTTTGAATTATAGGGACCTTAATTATATCTGAAGCTACAGAGAATTATGCAATTATGTGGCTGCTTGTGATTAACACGATATTTAAGGTTCTGAATGAGCTAGTTTTAAATGTAAGAATTTAGCAAACAGTTATGTTTGAGCTATTAAAAATAATTTATAAAAAGGAAAATTGGTCACCGATAGTATAATAAAAACCAGATTGAATCATTTAATTTATTGTTTTGAGAAAACCTTATTCAACTATTTTGAAGAAAATTTGCAATACATAAAATATTCAAAGGACGAGTATCAGAAGCCCACAAGATATTTGATGATGCGTGATATTAAAGATCTCAGAATCTGATAATGAATTGGCTTGTGGAGAAGTATTTTAATATTAAGGAAAACAGCAACAAGTTAAGTAATAAAATTTATTTAAGGTATTGCGTAGAAGACACGAAGAGATACTAGAATAGGGTTTTCGATTAAAAACCACAGAAAAATTCATTTCTTGATAAAATAAACTTAGTTATAAAATATTAAAATGACTTTAAATTCAAGTCTCGGCATTAAGATGTTAAGGCTAATGTTCATAAATTCAGGAAATGCTGTAACAGCCAGTCGATTTAGATCAGTTACTTGTCCAAGCCCTCTTCGGGTGGCGTTTCTTTAGGAGGCTGATCAGTTGCTTTTATCATTTCACCATAAGCCTCCAAAAACAGTTCCCGTACTGTTTCAAGCTTTACCTTACGGTCATTTGTAGACGGAATTTCCCGATCCTTTCCTTCAGCAGGTTTTTCGTCAGGTTTCCTGTAAAACAGAATCACGTTATAGTTGTTAAGTAGCGGTCAAAGTTTCTTAATGACAAATGCAATCCTACTAGTTATTGAAATAAATGCAAACACTGTCCTATAAACATGACACTGATTTGATAAATATTCTATTTCCACTTATGATATAAAGTTTTATGAAGGAGGTTTTAAATTCACGGAAAGGCTTTATATTATTACACTGTAGAGGAGCCACAGTTGACGCGCGGAGAAAGATGAATAGACTTGAAAGAGGTCTCTTATGGTTCCATGTTAGATTGAAACCTGAACCACAGATTTTCGAATGTGTGCAAGTTTATTTTTAACTACATTTGCTGAAACAGCGGAATGTTTATCTTTGTGAACTTTGTGAGCGGAATGTTTATTTTTATACTAATACATGAAGTATACATTAATCTGTATTGCATTACACGCAGCAAATGTCTTATTTAATATACTAGTTAAAGCGACATATTGCAGATGAGATACGTGCGAGCTATGCATTTAGATCTCAATGGTTAAGATATTTACTGAATATTTTTAGGGGTATATAGAAAGGATGCAAGACTATGCTGCTCTGTCATTGCCAAATTAGAGTTGAATGTAGCTCGAACATTCCATTAACGTACGGAAGTTGCCTGTTTAGTCTTGTCAGTCGTATCACTGAGTTTGAATCATGCATATATCAGTGTACGCCGTATTAAAGCAAAACCACGAACTGCTCATTAAATCGGCTATGTTTTCATGTATCTTACCTTACATAACTGCCAAATCCAGAGCCAATACATAAAGCAGAGATTACTTTCGTGGGAAATGGCTTTTACGATCAAAAACACTCTGAACTCGCGTCTATGCTAAGTGGTTATAGCATAAATTGAGGTTGTATACCAATACATTTTTAAAGTGTGCCTTAACCGTCTATTATCCACCTGCCATAGTAGCAACGGAATCGGGTTTCGATTCCAGAGAGAGAACCTGGGAAATGACTACTGCATTGAAGGAAAGTAGCTGATACGCATATTATTAATTACCAGAGCGGGAGGTAGCGACAAAAACTGCAAGTATGGGATTTCCGAGAACCCAATAATTAGAATGAATACACTAAATCTTTTAACGAGGGTCAATAGGAAGGCAAATCTGCGTCAAAAGCCACGGTGATTCTAGCTACAACAACTTGTATTAAAGCTATTGAAGTTAAAAACTTGGGGATGGATCTCAAGTTCCAGATTAAGTAATCCCTTTGAAATTCCTTTCCAGGCTGGAGATAATAGACATTTGGGCAACATTTAGCCTACGTATCTGATTCGGTTAGAATAATTGAATGTAGCAAAACTCACAAGGGCTAAGAGGATGGATGCCTCCGTATAGAGTTTTCAAAGAAAATGGCTCATTCACATTAAAACCACAAAACTTAACCAACCCTTTCGTCTGGTCTTGAACTACCGGTATTCAGTGGTACTAACTCGATCACTGATGTGGCAATTTTTAGGAATTTTTTTTTTTACACATTATGGTAAATCTAGTTTCATTTAATCTGTTCTAATTGAGAAGCTAGACCAAAATAGTATGTAGCAACACCTCGATTAGGTTAGGTTAGATCAGGTTATTCAGTTAAGGCAAAACACACGAAGGCTATCTGCCTAAAGGGAGGGATGCCTTCGTGGAGGACTTTCTAAGGGAAACTGGCTTCTATACACGTTACACATGGGGAAAACCACGAAAACGCCCATGCAGCCAGCCCGTTCGCGGGATTCGAACCTCGGACCGAACTACCAGTGTTCAGCGATTATACCGCTCGGCCGCTGGTGGGCGCAGGAACACCTCGAAATAACGTTTAAGTTGCAAGAACATGCCAGTTTAAGATAAATTCCAAGACGTATTCCCAAATGCTGATTAAAATATTTTGCGAATAAAAACGCAAGACATCTTAAGTGGCCTTCATATGGTATAGAATTTAGTCACTATTGCTCAAATACAGTTTAATACCTCCCAATTTTCTTGCGTAAAGAATAGCTTATGGTGAAAAACAAACCATATCGACAAACTAGAAATTTCGTTTTCGTGTCTCCATATAATGGCTCTGGTAAAGCAAAATGTTAAAGTATTAATCAAATAGATTCTGGAAAGCGATAAAAAGGCGACAACATTTGAAGGCTATATTGAAGTGCAAAAATGAAAACTGATCGTAAGAGGAATAATCTAGAATCTACTTTGTACTATGAAGAACTAATATCTATATCAGAAAAGTGCTTTGTTTACTGTACATTCAACCCACGACTTAAACTGCAGTTCAATTGACTACTTAGAAGATAAAAGCGAACGCATAATACAGAAAAAGCATAATTAGACGGAGGAAGATTTAGAATGAGAATGCTTTTATTAGGCATGGTTGAGTTGAAAATTTAATTTTACAGTAACTTCTTTGATATGTGAACACCAAGATATTTTAGAAAAAGGGGATTGAAAACTTCAGAATTTTCCCATATCCACGAATTTCTTAATGAGAAATTTTATTCCAAGATCAAAGTGCATTGAAGTTTACGAGAGCAGAAGCACGTCTTCAATATTCAAATTTTCGCATGAAATCTTACTTTCTTATTCTATTTTAGTGCATTTCTTCATTAAAATGCTCAACTAATTTCTATAATACACGAGTTAACGGATTTAAAAGAGTTAATATCAAGTACTAATATGCAACTGTTTTCTTCCTTATGTCCAATGTCTTGCATACGAGAAATTCAGAAATCTAGTAGTTGCCAATTCGACTAATATGTTTGTCGGAGACAATGCTGATTTTTATCAGACGTAGGAAATAATTGTAGGTTGAAATCTTCAAAGAATTAAAACTATAAAATGCTACTAAACGAAAATCAAACATACATATAGCTAAATTTGCCAAAATTTAGATCATGTCCAGCGAATTGTTTAAATTCTTAATATTAAT
Source organism: Stegodyphus mimosarum (assembly GCA_000611955.2). Taxonomy (NCBI): domain Eukaryota; kingdom Metazoa; phylum Arthropoda; class Arachnida; order Araneae; family Eresidae; genus Stegodyphus; species Stegodyphus mimosarum. The sequence goes on along the minus strand of KK118382.1, from coordinate 203,290 downwards.
ACAAGGCTCGCTGCAGTATTTTTAATCATGTCTCGAATGAATTTCAAACCTGAAAATTTCGTATTTAAAAATCTGAAGCATTTTAAATATGCATCAGAATGATATATTATTCAGCATTTCTTAATTTGGAGCTTTTTCCAGAGCACTGCTTTTGCCTTCGTGAGGTGATAAATTTGATTACCTTACCCAACTTGTGTACGACCGAGATCAAGTTCAATTTGCTTAATTTAAACAAACGGACTACGAAATACACGTAACAGACAGTTAAAAATACATCATGGAATAATAAAAAGTGGTTGTTTCAAGATTCTCGTGAAAGTAAGTTCAAATATTTGTGGGAGCAGTTTTGCAGGAAATGTTGGTTCTCGCGCAAAGATATTTTGCGGTTCCCCAATTTCAGTGATTTTATATTTAAGTCCCGCGCATAGCTTTAAACTGATTAGAAATAGGAATATGTGCAACAGAAATCCTAGTTAAATTTTACAAGTCTATTCATAAAGTGGCCAGAGAAAATGCCTACTATGCTGTCGAAGCCCATAAAAAGTAACCCTAAGTATAGCGCTTTGATGCACAATCTTAGTAAAACTAATTATGGAAGTTAAATTACTGGAGACTTTGAATATAAAAAATTTGATAACCGTATGCGTAACATAATTCTTCAAAATTTACTTACCTTGCCATGAACTGGTCTGATGTAAAAAAATCGAGGATGTTAAATCCGAAGTGCATCATCTGCAATATACGAGTTATGAGAATTGGAAAAGATTTCATTAAAGTTTTGAACTTTTAATGTTTATATATTTCACAGGGAGTTTCAAAGCACACAATTTCCTGTAATCTATTGCATAATAAAACAGTTTTGTTAAGATGAAACCATTTCACAATATTATGAAAGTTTGACATAACGGTGAAAACCTATATAATTTTAATCCCTTGCGAATGTGAGAAGTTTGATGTGAAAATATGGGCAAATGAATAATATGGTCATTTAATTTTCTCAACAATTTTAATTCAAATTGATATAGTATAGTTAACACTAGAACAGCCGAATTTCAGACTAACCGAAAACCGCCATTGGGGGTCAATTTGACCTTGAATGGCGACAAAAGACAAACAGAAGATACAAATGCAAAAAATGGAAAATAGAACATATGCAAAAAATTACAAAAAACATAATATGAACGCTTGACAGTGACAGCAACACATCTACCACAAATTGGTTTTTGACATCCCTCACAGCTAAGTCTTGTTTTGACCCTTGCAACTTTGAAATGCACATTTCTTTCGTTTAAGTGTCTGTATTAGAGCATTCGGGGGGGGCATCTGTTCCGTAGTGCACCAACTCGTAGTTCTTCCACGAGTGCAAGAATAAATTTTCGACGGGAAATAGAGGTGCCCAAGGATTCTTTGAATGTAATCCAAGCATTGAGAGCAGCAATGTCAAGGACGTTGTAAAAACATGTACAGGCCACCTGCGACTTCCACTACTTGTACTACATTTCCTCAGCATCTGATCTGCGACATCAACGCCACATTTTGTACTGTTGTAGTAAGTGACAGTGTTCGCGGTTTTTTCTTTATGCTGTCGTCAACAAACACATTCAGGAGCAATAGGGGATAATTCTCGCTTATTCAGACGCATCGTCCCGACAATTTTGGTTTTTTTCACAGAGAGTTCATCTGCAAGTTTCACAGAAGTAAAAAAATTGTCAGTTGTGAAATTGAGTCCGGAGTTTAGATGTGGTTGCAGTAATTTGAGAACTACACTTTCCCCAAGTTGTAAATTAGTTGGTCGTTCTTCATCTTTGCCCATATAAGGATAACCATTCAAAACATTTGGATTTTACATCAGTTCCTAGCCAGAATTTGATGCCAAACTTGTCCGGTTTATTCGCCATGTACTGGATAAATCTACATCTTGATTTACAAGGCAACAATTGTTCAACGGTTATTTCTGATCCAGGATTATAGCATAAATAACAGTTTTCCATTAGCTTGTACCAGTTTTCAGGAGCGAGAGCAAATTTGTTAGTGGCGAGACGATCAGCTGTGATGCTTCGGACATCGAATCTGAGATACCGCATTATTTCATGGAACAGATTGCGTGACATTGTTTCTTTGAACACAGGTGGTCACCAATTCTTGTTCCACAAATCATCTGCACAAAGCTTTGAACGGCCTAGTGCTCCACCGGCATACAGGAGGGCAAAAAAGGCATCAAGTTCTTCCAGAGTAACATGCCAGTTACTACCATCTCTAAGTTGGCGTTGTGCCTCAGCAACTGTACATGATTGAATGTGTTTCACCATTGATTCACTCAACATCAAACGCCCCGCTGAAGCAGGACTTGTTCCTATATTACGACGAGCAAACGACGTTGGTCCACTTGCAGTGGTTACACTATTTTGAGCTGGCGTGCGACCGAAGTGGAAGCGGTGCTGCTAAGGTTCATAGAGGTCCAGAGAATACCGCTGGATGAGATACTTCTCATTACTACTACCAGCAACGTTATTACCTCGTCCTTGACCCCGACCACGTCCACTTGAGCTTCCGGCTTCCCGCATAGGGATCACATTTCCAGAATTGTCCTCGACATCACTATCGCTGCTTTCAGAGAGCGACGCATTCTGTAAGTTCACATCAACGTTAAAATCTTCATCACTTCTATCATCAACACTTATATCTGATTCTAACTGTTCAAGGAGGGCAAGACACTCTTGTATACTCAATTCTCTTCCTCTCGGCATTGCAATGGAGAGAATATGCTCCGTTCTTGAGTTTATTTTTCTCCGAGTCATCGCGATAAGAGCTGCGCGTTTCCCCATGCGCAGAAAACGAAAACGTGGCATCGGGAATTCGAAACCGGACATTCGCTTAAAAATATATCGTTTTTCTATGAGGGTCAAAATGACCCCAGTTGGCTGTTTTAGGTATATCTGCGATTATTTATTTAAATAATTAACGTAGAAATATGAAAAATTGGCATAGTATACTTGGAAACATTTTAGAAAAAGTAAAGTATTAGCTTCGAAGCTCAGCTGTATGTTAAAAAAACGCGGAAAATTGGAAAAAAGGTCAAAATGACCCCAACGGCGCTTCTAGTGTTAATGCAAGTGGCAATTATTACCATGGAGTTATTTTTCAAAATTTTGCCCATGTTCTCAAACATACCCTTACGAAAATCATGCTTATGCATGTAAAATACGCAAATAAAAATTCTAAATTTAATTTGCAATAGTTTTCTGGTTCACCATTCCATTACCACCCGTTTCTATCCTAAAAATATTACTTGCTTACATAGTCTAAACTCACTAATTAATGCTCCTCATACGATTCCTGCCAGAAATTAATGTTCCATAATTCTTGGGATGCATAAAAAATGTTCATCTACAATAAAATCATTTCGTAACGCTAATGTATATATTTACATTTTCAAATTTAGAACCCAAACTTCAAATTAACAAGGCTTAAGCATAACTAGAACTATTCTGAATGAAGTCTCCCCTTTCTTCCCTCCTTATGTCGCCTCCAAGATCACTGTCCGCTGCTGTCGTTTTCTCCATATTAAGATTTAAAAGCATGTTAAGGGGGGGGCACTAAAAGGTTTATGTATAATAAGATCACTTTGTAACCAAAGAAAGCTATACGATTATATCTTTATTAATAGTTGTCATAGTTAACTACCCATCAATATCTAAATTTTTATGTGTAATTAAATCCAAGTATTGCAAATTTGTTTTCATTTATTACATTCAATTTCACTACCGTTGAAAATATGCATAATAGCAGTATTAAATACCATACTGTTCTATTCCGAGAAGTCTATTCCAGGTAACGAATTGATTCCCATAAACAGTCTTTCAGAAATTTGAAAACTGATCGGGATTGAAACTGAACACTCAAAATTTGTTTAATACAACGAATGCTAAATATGGCATGAAGATTTAGGGAATGGGGTTTAGTATGAATCGGAAAGTGTACGGGGGTTATCTACTTAAGACAAAGGATGTCTTTAAGGAGGCTTTATAAGCGAGTGGTCTGCCACATGTTACACAGAAGATAAATCGGCATTAACATCGTTGCACTCGGAACATTCACTAGGGTTCAAAACTGGGTCGAGTTACCAATGTACAGTAGCTCATTCGACTAATATAGTAGTGACTGGAAGGAATGGCGTATCAGCTTGTAATGAAGTTCAACAGTTGTGAATTAACAGTGCAATATTTGTAAATGCTTAATTAGGGCCTTCTGAACGCATGGACTCTTAGGTCACTTGGCCAAGAGCGTAGGTTCTCCATGCTAATCCATTTACATTTCTGCAAGTTGTAGGTGCTTCAGCTTGCTGTTTTTCCCAGGGGTTTATGTTAAGATAGTATTGTACAGAGTATTGACAAGCGTAGTTAAATTCGATCATTTCGTCTAAACAGCAAAATACAGAGGGAATATTTGTCAGGAAGCATTAATTCACTATTAGCAAGTTCATAATTAGAGGAGAAATTTATTACCTCGCACTTTTCCTGAATACGTTTCGGTAAATCATGTCTGCAAATAAATTTCAATCATAAGAGATACTATATAACACAAGTAAAATATGCAAAATCTCTAAATTTCACCACTTACGTTACAATCAGCAATGCTTACCCGAAAAAGTACCAGTCATACCCTACCGTTAGATACGTCATTTCTACGGGACTCAAAGATTTATGGATCAAACCATCGGCCCAAAGCGATAAGCGTAAAAGGGATATGAAGAACGGTGTTCGATCGCACCCAATAACGCAATGCACAAGAACTCCTTGGTCTGGAAAGAATTATAAAGATAATTTACTACACACTGCGTATTTACTACAGAATTTATCTGCAGTTAAAATTTGTGGAATATTTTGTTCTAAAATTCGCATATTGTCTAGCATCTTCTCTTTTAATTTTTATGGTTTTTGATAGCTTTCATAAGCTTAATTTTAATATCGTATTACTTGAAATTTAACATATTTAAAATATAACATACTGCGCAAAAAATGTGACAGTTCTACACCTCCTGTTCTACTGGGCCGATTGATGAAATTCAACTTGAGTTTTTCATGTCTCGAAAGCGCAACTTGGGATATATAGACTCATATATAGCATTGTTCTAATATAGGTATTTCGACACAAAATTTGACTTTTCTGAAATGACTTGCCAATTGTTTTCCATATTTCGATTCTACGACTCAAATTATGCCAAACTGCCAAGTTTGTAAACATCGCACGAGTAGTTTAAGAAATTAGCCCTCAAAATTTTAGCTCCTCAATGTTAATTGAATTTGTTATATATTTGTTAATATCCTGTTTTATTAAACTCATTTGATTCTTCCTTTCACATTTTGATATTTAGGTTCATTCTAAATACAGTTCGCGCATATTCCACGATTTTTAAAATTTGTATTTTTAAACATTTTTATAAATTTTAGAAAAAATTTTGTATTTTAACCTATCAAATTTTTATCATCATAAAGTAGACTTATTTCCAGGGACACCTGCAAAAAATTAGTTGTTTTATTCAAAATTTCCAAGGTTTACATGAATTTGCATATTACGTTTTGAAATTTGGCAACTTGTTTTTGAGCGATAATAATGCCAACTATGGTTTACGCACTTTAACACCATTTGAATGTATGAACGATGACTTTCCATTCGTCTGCAAAGAAAAAGGAAAATAGGTTTTCATAAATTAAGTTCGCAAGTAAATTATTCTTGGCGAGAACTGAAAAATACGCCAAGTTTAATTTCTCCGTAAATTTCGCACTAAATTTCACAAAATTTAATATTTAGGCATAGTTTGAGTCGTAAAATCAAAGTATGGAAACAAATTGGCATGTCATTTCAGAAAAGTCCGATTTTGTGTTAAAATACCTATATTAGAATGAAGCTATATATAAATCTAATATATAACCTAATTCGCGCTTTCGAGACAATGAAATAATGAAAAACGCAATTTGAATTTCGTCAATCGGCCCAAGTAGAACGGGAGATAAAAGAATAGTGTCATTTTTTTTGGCTCCGTGTACAATGTGCTAGGAGCCAGATTTTGCTTTCAAGTTGTTTCGAACTTTTCTTGTACGAAAAGCTTAAGAGACTTTAAAATAGTTTATTCGATAATCTTAATTGCCCTTGGGTTATGAGTAAATAAGTAGTAGATTAACGGAAAATTTCAATTTAAGAAGCATGTTCAATTTCCCTGCTCTAATTAGGTCAGTGAAATATCAGTGTTTAAGCAACTCCCGGTTTTAAAATAAACAGACCAAATACTAACATATGCACAGGCTAAGCTAATGATTTAGTTCTAAAACAAACGACTTCCGCTTTTTATCAATTATTTAACTTTTAATACAAATTTTACTGGAGGTGCTAATCAATAGAAATAATTTACCGAAATGCGAAAATTTTCACATTTTCTTTAACTATACTCACTGGAAGTCACGTAGGCCAATAGAAGCTGTAGGTAATTTTGCGTCAGTTCAAGAACACTCCATTCCTGAAAAATACCAAAGTTATCCTACGTTTAGAATATTTATGGATTCAAGTTTGCAACTCCTATATGCACTTTATTCTGTATCTTTACAGAAACGTTACATCGTTTCTAAAGTTTGCGATATTACATTATGTTATCCACGTATCATTTGTGATTCATGTAATACTTTAAAATTCATGATTACTGAAAACTGGCAATTCCATTTTAGAACGCTATAGAATGGATGATTGAAGCACACAATTGTCATTTTAACACATTGTCTTAAATTTATGCAAAAAAAAATGGTGACGAGGAAACTGAACAATTATCAAACTGAAATAGAACAATTTAGTTTCATTTCCGAGTGTTTCTATAACTGCTTTAACCCTCGCCTAAGTAAAAATTGCAAGCCTAACCAGTTAACCAGAAATTTTTAAAAAACTGATAATTACCCGACCATAGAAATTTTTATTCGTATTGCAAGTTCACAAATCGCACTGAAGCTGTTTTCCATAAGAGGAAAGATTTCGTGGCAGACTTCCTGGGGAAAATTACTGCATATTCATTTTACACACTGGAGGAAACGTATACAACCAGTCCCGTTAGTTACTGGAAATAAAATTAGATGAACTACTGCTTTCTGCAACTTAAGTCATTCTAATGCAAAGCAGTAAAACGTTAACTTTCTGATAAATCAAGGCGGTAATATTCCAACCATCTACTTAAGCATTATTCTACCTACTTTAATTTATAAAACTAACATCTCTGCTTAAAATTACGAGAGTAATAGTGATTCACATTTAAGACAGGTCAAAATGTAAACGGCTTCAATTTATTCATGCTTTTAAGAACTAACAACCAACCTAAATTACCTAAACATTAGATTTCCTTTAACCAATAGTCCATCACAGCGATCCCGAAATCTCTTGCGCCGAAATTCGCCCACGACATCAATATCATACAATTTAAGTAAAATTGTTCAATCGACATGGCTTCAAAAAAGCATTTATCGTATAGCCTCCCATTTTAAATAAAAGAATTTCAGTTGTAGTTTACGAAAGAAATTACGTACGTCGTCAACTGCAGCGTTATTAATGGGCACATCCAACTTCAATAGCATAAGCAGGTATGTCCAAACAAATACCAAGTTCAGATGCTTGAAATGCAATTCTGACTCATTTCATGAGAAATTAGGGATTTCCATCAATTTAGTCATTTCTTTCAAACGGAAAAACTGGCATTAAAATTAGGCAAAGATAAAAATTTGAAGCTAAATTGAATCGTTTGAAAATTATAAACTGAAAATTCCAAAATAAGGTTAAGCTACTTAATGTTTTGACCGGAAATGCACTGTTAAGGAACTTGAATTCTAACACGCTGCTTGTTTGTGGATATTATCTGAATGAAAGTTAATGCATACGAGATTATATTACATAGTAAAGCTAATTCTTGCATGCCATTGTTTACAACATTGTGTATTCATCAGATAAATTTATGCCAGCTTTTGCTACTTAGATATTTTTAATGCGGTTAACCTGGAAGTAAAGAGCATATTCCAAAATACAGTGAAAGTTTGGGTTCGCACAGATTTTATCAAACATAATGATAGCATGAATTCTCGAAAAACTTTAAAGTTGTTAAAGTGCCATAGAATTTGCAAATAAATAGTTTATGGCTTTGATAGTTGAACACAACTAGCATTAACTCACAATATGTACTTGCGACCCAAACTCAAAACTGCCTCAAGTTGGGACATTTGTGATTTAAATTGATTTTTTTAAGGCTTGCCCCCTTGCATTACTTGCTCAGAGCAGATCAAGCAAACGGTAAGGTAAGCAGTGAGGGTTAAAACGAAGATGTGATTTTAGTTGGAGAGTTCTGTTGAACTCCAGTTTCAGTTATTTACTGTAAAGAGCCGTCTTCAAAACATATCAGACGACAGCCAAGCTCTACAGGTTCAGAAATTAAATTTTTTCCTTGCAGATCTGAAGAAGTTTTTGAAATTGTAACTAACTAAATTAGTAGCCAGTCGGTGCGATTAGTAACAGAGGAAGTTAATTTGTTACTGGTTTCAGTTGACATACAAGTAGTGGATAATGAAGTTCTACGTTAGATTTCACTTCTTAGTTATCTTCGTTCATAGTAAGCATTAACAGAAAGACAACTCTTCAACATTTACATATAGATTCTTAAAGTCAACAGCTGGGTCTAGTAAATACCTTTAGGTGAGATCTTTTATTATGTCAAAGTACACGAGAGCTATTTGCCCAAGAGTGACGTCTTCTTGAAAGACTAAAGGAAACTAGCTCGCACGCAAGCCATCTGTTGGAATTTGAATTTTTAGTTTTCCAAAATTTAGGCCATTCTTAAATGTCGAGCTTTCATTAACATTTGTTTAAAGCAGCTAATTATGCAAATTTTCCGAAGACAATTTTCAGCCACCTAGCTACTAACTATCGAGGAGAAATATTTAGAGAATAAATCGTTTTCCAACTCTTAGAGGATCTAAAAAGAAATCTACATAACTAATGGTTCCCTGTAGGTCTTTATATTGAGTGGAATATTTTCCTGCTTCATTCTTGCTTATTACCTTGCAGATATTGCAACTTCCTTTAACATTAAGGGGAACTACGCTGAGATGAATAGGTTTTGTTGTATGCATATCAAATAAGAGCATCAAAACTCTGTTTTACGTGCGAGACTTCAATGCTTGCTTATTAAAGCTGGCAGCTCAACGAGTGCCCCAAATCGGAAGATCAGCTGCCAGAATAGGCAAATTTGTAAATCAATCCAGCAATACAGAATATACATATGTTTATGTTCGCAGCACCGAATTTCAGCAAGTCTGGTGTTTAAGAGAAAACAAATCTTATACACGAGAACGGTAATGTACCAAAATATAGTATGAAAACAGAATAGATCATGTTAAATGCACTTTGTAATCTTTCTTTTAATATGCCGATAATTGTTTACCGATAAATATTTATGTGGTGGCAAGATATAGGATGAGAAAAAATTATATTAGTCTCCCTGTGTACAAAGCGATCAGTTTCCTCTTAAGAAACCGAGCTGAACAAACTTGGGTGTTTAACGTACGCTAGTCTTGGCCTTACGTGCATTAAACACTTATACGTTTGTGTTTTCTTTTTTAAGGTAACCGCAACGTTTTCATAATTTTCACCATCTTTTGAATATCGCCAAAGTGCTTGCAGTGGATATTTTAACACATACCGAGATTCGTAACATCTGTTTAATGTAGCTAATTGAGTAATTAAATTTTACTTAAAGTATTAATTTCAGCAATTTGATAAGAACAGAACGGAACGGAAGCTAGTAAAAGTTCTGATTTTACAATAGAAACTGCAAAACATTAATTTGCAAAAAATTACCTTATACTTTGTAAAATTTATGCCAGGTGGAACAACATCAGTTTTAGGTAGTTGCAGTTCAACGCCTACTTTTTTCTGAAAGAATTCATTTAACATTAAATTACAAGTTACATAAACTGGACAAAACAGGTGTAGTTAAAATTTAAGACTACAAACTATGTTTATTTTGTATTTGTATAATGGATATGAAATTGTTTTAAATTATCTATGTAAGTTAAGTGAGTATTGTTTTAAAATTCTCCAAATTTAAATTTACTGTAGTGGTACTTAACGGGGCGCCAGTCTCAAATGGAAGCCAAATGTCTTAATTATGCAACCTCACAAGTAGCTATGCCGTGAAGATCATGGCAAATAAGCTAGAAGGCTGAAAGCAATTGTTATCGAGATTTAGCTTATAATGAAGTGGGTTTTTTGTGAAGGGAAAACGTGGATTACACGATTTGGCAGTTGCGGAAAGACGAGTACTCGCGATTAAATTCTTCCAACATAAAAGTTGATATCCATTTTGAAAAACGTTTGAAAAGATTTTTACGATTACCAAAGAAAAATACTGCTTCAGTGGAAGAGATTTATACAGAGAATGCCAATTCTCTAGTTATAATTGTTCGCTTTATTTACATCTGCTGTCAAAAGCTCACGTTGCGAGAATTGTTAAAAATAAATCTCAGATCTATCGACTGGAATATTTATATGAATCCTTACGTGAATTTCTGTGGCCATTCTATTTGAAATTTAACGGAATAACCACCGTTTATCCTACATACACGTGCCCACACAACGTGTCACACGTGCTTTTATTTTCGTAACTGTTGGTCCTAGACATCATTTCAGTTGCGAGTTTATAAACAATTATTGCAAATTTATTCATTGGAAGTGCAAACTGAAGCCTAGGACTGTATAAACATTATAACCAAGGGCCTCTTGCCATCTCTCCGAGAGGGCCTGGGGCGCATACCTGCTTACCTTTGTTAGACACCAGATGTACCCGTTACCAGACATCTTTCCGGTAGAAGATGAATCCTACGCCGATAAAATGCCTCAGGTCTGGAGTTGAACTCATACAAGGCAACTGAGTTTACAGAAGTTGATAAAAACTCTTTATACGCTGTTCTGGTTCGTATGCATAGAGATCTGAACATAGAGCACGTTAAGACCTACCTCAACAAACCGAACGAAAATTTCTACCTAAAAGCCATTCATAACCACTTTGCTGATTTTTCTGAAGTGATAAACTATGTAATCATTGACGATGACTAGTACGCTTGACCCTTCCCAGCTCACGTCATTAATATGTTAAGTCAAAATAGCTAAAACTATCTTCGCACTTCGGATGCTTTCTCCACAGAAGATCCTGATCTGCTTAGTCACTACATATTTTCTCAAGTGTCGACCATCAGAGTACTCGAACGAATCGTATTGAACTACAGATCTGCAGTTGCATACTCAGTGGTTAAGCTTTTGGAAATACCGGTTTTTTCACCTTGTACCGTTTTTTCGAACTTTTCTACATTATTAAAACGTTTTTTGAAACTGACTGCATTTTCCCTGCCGCTTGGATTATTATTAAATTTTAATGGCCGCCAAGCGACATCTCTAGCAGGTTCGAGATTCCTCTTCCGCAATCATGCTGCGGTTTTGTCGAGAGCGAACACGTGACGCAGGCCTCACTGAGAAAGGGACCTCTTCCTGCCAGGTTTGTTACTTCCATCGACAGATGACGCCACCTCCAAGACCATGATTCTTCACTACCCCATGGCATGTTTTTGAGCTTTTTTCTTTTGAACGCTGATACGAACCTCATCATGCCCATTGTGGAAACATCTCAGGTTGCAGGGAAGTACTGCTACCGCAGTAGAAAACCTGCATAATCCCGTTCGTATCAAAGTATCTGGTTCGTATACTTACATTCAGAAAAATTTTGGATTATAAAAAAAGAAACACAAAACATACAAGTTCCGTACGAAAGGTTTGACAGATAATTTGTATTAAAATCTATTAAGGGCAGTAAACAAATTGGAAAGCGAAACGTTTATATTTATACGTAATTAAAAATACAATTATCAGTTTACAAAAAGGTTTGATGTTCAAAGGTTAGCTGACGAGCATTTATATGCAGATCGTGCAAAATATCAATCAATATAAATTATTTTCAAAATGGATATCTAATTTCCAGAATTTTGCACAATTCGCGTTTAAGAAACACAGGCAAGCTTCAGTATAGTCACGCGGCCAGTTTGTTACCTGCAGCAATTGAAAACCAAAAATATTTGTAACATTGATTTTTTGTACACTTACATTAAAACTTCATGAGAATCTTAACGTACTTTTAGATTTAAAACTTATAAATTACTCGGAAATATGAGCAAAAATTCTTTCAGCCAAATATAACAAAACTAAGAACTAGTAAATTACAAAAGAACATTGAACAATTGTTTAAGGGGAAGTTGGTTGGTTTCATTTATGCTATTAGGACAAAACCTCGAGGGCCATCTGCCTAAGAGAAAGGATGGCTTCGTAGAGGACTTTAAAGGAAACTAGCTCGTATACGCGTTACACATGAGGAAAACCACGAAAACGTATATGCAGCCAGCCCGTTCGCGGGACACTAACCTCGGAGTGAACTTACCAGTGATCAGCGACCGACTTTACTTCTCGGCCACTGGTGGGCCCCGTTTAAGGGGGGATAGATTTCTAGTTATTCCGATTTATTAATAAATCTCTCGGTGCCAATTAAAAATGGGCAGAAATGGCAAATGTTTTAAATAGCTCGAACAGTTTGTCATAAGGATTCAAACCTTTAATATTTTGTTTATAAAGAGCTCAAAAGCTTCAGAAATTTAAGTACAGGGACAGGTAGAAAGTTACATTTCGTAATTTTTACAAAATTGGTCTTTAAAAATGGAAATGGATGCTATTATTACGATTGCCATTCCCATTCATACATCCTTAACTTAAATTTTCGCAAACATTTGCGTATGACCCAAGTGGCGCCCCGTTAAGTGAGGAGTAACAGTTTTGAATTTTGAGCAGTTTATGAAATTATCTAAAATACAGCTAATAATTTTGACCTAGTCTTTCCAGAAAAGTTAAGAGAAATCTTAGGTCTCAATAACTTGAAATAAATACGCAGCTAAGGTTTCTCACAGCCCACAGCTTCTTTCCAAATTAAAAATACAAACGTACCTGAGTCCAGTCGTAACGCAGTTTTTCAGGATTTGGATTATAATGGTATGCTATAAAATACTCGATACCTGGAACAAAATTCATAGAATTAGCTTTTAAAATACTGAAACCTTCACGATTATGGTTATTACATTATAGATTGGTTATAGTTTTGCTCTGAGAAGCACTGAATTTTTATTGATTCAGAATAAATTTACAATTTTAAGTTTGCGAGGAAGAACGTATTGCCACGGACGAACACCTGTTTATTCATACCGAAAACTTCTAAGGAATAAATTGTGATATGAATAGCGGTTGACAGGCAAAAAATTTAATTTTTTAAATATATTTCAGCAATCATGTCAAAGAGTTTTAACGCAAGATTGCCGTTTTATGTGTTTTATATATTAAACTGAATAATTATATTACTTTAGGATAGATTTAGTCGTCACTAACGCTGGTTACAGAATTTTAATACCGAGTATTATTACGAGTATGAGAAAACCAGATATTGCTCCCATGTAAATTTTCGTATTATGTAAACACTTTTGAAGTTAAACGATCACAAATATAGGAAACAGACTTCTAGAAAAGGCCGAATATTTACCTTCACTGTCATCACACCTAAGCTAACTGAAGAGCTGAGGCTGTTGCAATAAGATGCCTGGAAGGTGCCTTATTCCGCTTTTCAAATTACAGTCCACAGATAAAATTAATTTTTATCAGCCTTTTATAAACTAGTGAAAAAACTTTAGTGACGTCTATAGCTTTTCAGATCCGTGTTTTTCGATCCAATTCAGCATCAGAGTTTCTTCCAGTACAAATGTATTTTCAATTTGAAAATTCGAAGAAATCAACATGTCACTAAATTATGATTATACAGGGTAATAATGTTGGCAGAATGATTTCAGACAGTGATGCGAATGCCACAACAGATAGAGGCATCCGGGTCCTGTCTTGCAGAAGACTTATTTTGTGCAGAAGAAATTAAGACTCCGTGTAAATGACTTTTCAACATGTTTGCGAAACATGAATAGTTAAATGTTTCATCCCAAATGGATACTGCAACATTTAAACTGTTTTATTAGGACCCTAGCTAAATTTAGTTCGAAGTTTACTCACCTGTACTATACAGATTTGGAATCATACAGTCCGAAGGCTTTAGCGACCCTATCACCGGTCTGTAACACTCACGCCAACCTGTCCTAATAAGATGACCTCACTATTCGAGCCAGTACCAACTACTGCTTTGTGAGTGTGATAGTTTTACCGCCAAGAAGCTGCTTGTACTCCTTCCCATACTGAGATACACCCGAGCTCTGTAGCAAGCACGTTGGTTACTCCCGTCCGTAGAAAATTTCCGCCTCTCCACGCGGAGGTAAACACCGGTATTACACCCAGAGATCTTCGTCGCCTGCCACGACAGAACTCAATAGGAATTTCTCACTGCAATGGAATACGGAAGCCCACAGCTGTACGCAGTTCAAGGATGTCAGCAGTCTTCACGAAACACTATACCAGATTACCACTGTCAAGCGTTTCAAAATGCTTATTTAGTTCGGAAGTTTTTAAAAATTTGAAGTGTTGACAACTGCTGGTAAACTTTATTGACCGTTTACAAACCGATATTGTATGATATACCTCTAAAACGGCTTATTTTCAGTTAATTTAAAAATACAAAATTTAACTTTTAGAACTGAAAATAGAATTATACAGAATATTTGCTCACCTGGATACGGTACAAAAGCAGTATTGAAGTTTTTATACAACTGCGTGGAAGCTTCAGCGGAAGAATTTACACTGTAAAAATAAACGGATGTTAAGATCTAGCAGCTAGATTCTTCACCATTTCGTAAGAAATATCGGAATAACTTACATTGCAGTGTATTTATCCTTCATGCTCTTTACTCTCAAATCATAAATATAGCGCACGCCCAAATACTGCAGAAGAGCTCCATCATCTTTCAGTTCTTCCAAATATTTTAAATTCCTGAAAAAGATAACTTTCGATAACTTAACACATTACCGACCGGCCGTCGATTAATCGACGTTTGCTCCCTAGCGCTTACCGACCGGTCGTCGATTAATCGACTTTTGATCTTTAGAAAAAAGCACCGATTATCTGAATAAAGAATGCGAAATGCTTGCTACTTGTCAATCTAACCTAACCAAATCTAACAGAAAGATCAAAAGTCGATTAATCGACGACCGGTCGGTAAGCGCTAGGGAGCAAACGTCAATTAATCGACGGGCGATCGATAATGTGTTAAAATACAACTTTCAAAGAACTAGTTTAAATAAGTAGAAAATGCATCAAATGTTTCAGACAATGTTTTCAAAATGGTTACATTTATATGGCTTACCAAGAGTAACGATGCGAATAGTCTATAGAAATTCTACGTCAAACATAAGTTGTATACAAACATAGGTAAAATATAGGTCAACAGTTAAGCTACCGAGACTTAAAATCATGATTTGAGGCAATGAAAATGAATTTTGATATACAATATAAGCAAGTAATCTTAAAAAGTTCACTTAAATCTAGCACATCGGAGACCAAAGGATCTAGAATTACTCAGACTAGTAGCGAACTAGTTCAACTTACTATTGAACTCAGACTGAACTGCTGGTAAACTTTATTTTGATCATTTATAAACCGATATTGTATGATCTAGCTCTAAAAGAGCTGAGTTTCAATTAGTTTTCAAAATGCAAAATTTAACTTCTAGAACTCAACTTACTATTGCTCGAAATGATTAATAGGTTTGGCTATCAGATACGGCAAAGCACAAAAGGGCTTAATTGGAGGAATGCCTTCCAGATGCTTTGT
>KK118382.1:137901-187398 GCA_000611955.2 Stegodyphus mimosarum | reverse complement strand
TTAAGTTACACTTGGGGAAACCCACCCAGCACACCTGTCAGGATTGGAACCGAGTCGAAGTACCAGTGTGCAGCAGTCTTCACCCCTCAGCCGCTGGTGCACCCGACTTAAAGGCATTGAGCACTGCTGTAGTAAGATGAAAACCAATTTTGAAAGTCTTCTTGCAAAATACTTGGAAATAGATTTAAGCTTGGAAAGAAAGTTTAAAGTTGAGAACCTACTCTAAATTTGGTGGAAATAATTCCTAGATCTCTTGATGCGAGAAAACTTACTCTTTAGAACTGTGGAAAAACATATGAAAATAGGTTAAAAGCACCCAAGGCCTATTTAAGAGATGCCTGCGTGGAGGACGTAAGTGAATATGGCTCTTATCCACGGTACACAAGAGTTAAACTACGAAAAATCAAATATACCTATCCCATTTCCCTGAAATTGAACTCGGGTCAAACTACCAGTGTTAATAGATTTCACTGTTCGACTGCTGTTGGGCCTTGTTGAATGGAAGCAAATCTGTTCCTAATAAGATTTCGAAATAGCGTAAAGATATCTGGTTGATAGGAAAACCACAGATAGATCCTCCAAGCAAAGGAAGATGGTTCGTTTATTTGATTATGAAAAAGCATGCTAAGGTTATTTAAGAGGGATGCCATTGTGGATGACTAAGGGAATGTGGTTGGTATTCGTATGAGAAAAACCGCGAAGACATCTATGTGACCAGCCCGTTCCTCTGGAATAGAATCCAGGCCGAACTTGCAATGTTCGGTGACTTTACCCTTCGACGATGGCAAGCAACGGTGGAAGATGTATCATTAGAAATATTTTAACCCTAAAACCGGTACGTTTAAATCGGCTTTAGAACCCAACAATTTCTTAGCAAATATGAAATGAGAAATCTTATCCTTCCAGAGAAAGATTTATATATGGCCAAGGCAACGAGGGAGATTGTGAAGAAGTTTCTAAGGGAAACTAATTTCTTCTAGCTTTCCTATTATATAAAGGTAAAGCATGCAGCCAGCCCGTTCGCCAGACTACAAGTATGTAGTGGTCTTCATCACTACCACTGGTGGAGTGTAAAGCACCGTGGAGAAAGCGAGATCTGCTTCGATATGAATAACATTGGAAACTTTCATTCCATCATTTGCAAAATGTTATTTATATATTTTAAAACAAAACATAACCATGTTCAAAACATTGGCATACTGTCGCATTGCAAACTTTGTCGGAAAAATGATCTCGAAGATAATGTTCATAATTGTGGACTCCATATAAGTGGCGACAAATCAAAATGCTTGCATACAGTCCGGACGCCAAGTCTATTGAGTAGATTCAAAATCAGTTGCAAGACATAACTGACTGTCTCTACCCCCCTTCAAAAAATGAACACGAATACTCACCGCACAGTAGGGAGAAAGCGCAAATTAAAATATTGTCAGATCCACGCTTGAAGATTTAATTATAAACAGAAAAGGTGGCTTTATAAAGTATTTAAGTGTTTGAAACCTGTCCCACTGTATAACCATAACTATCTTGTTTTTGTACAATTGCATTTAGGGGATGTAAAAATGTTAAATAGCATGTATGGCATACTGAAAACAAGAGTATCGTTCAAAGATAACTTCTTGAACGATGGCCCAATAGGTAGCGTTAGCGCATGTTTAGAATATAGTTTGGCGTTTGCTGCAGACCTGTTAATATCCCTTTCATTTTAATTACATATCCATTCTACAAGGTAAAGAGTTAATTTTTAATTACATACCTATTCTATAAAGTGTTCAGCATAAAAATGGAGCGAGTTAACATAGACGATAAATTAACTCTTCAGCAATTAAGCAGAGGAAAGAAGTCCGAAATAGTCCGTCTTCTATTTACCATTTCTGACACAAGGCAATAAATAGTTGGTTTCTTGAATTAGAGTGGAAAAGCAACAGGATTAAGTTTAGTGGACTACGCAAAAAGCTGGCTGTTGTTTTCATTAAAGATGATTACCGAAGAGGGCTGTGCAGTTCATTTCAAGCCAAGCATGTTTTTGGTTGGACTGGTTACATTCTATTTGAGATAAATTAAAAACTATACCAGAAAGCTACATTACTTCAAGAACGGAAGTTTACTTTTGCTTACAAGATTGGGAGCAAGCTCAACTCATGCCTTCGGAAATATATGACGTTTAGGCAAGCGCAACAAAGGCCGTTTTCACAAATGTCTTATTAGTCAGTTTTTACATTTACTGCACTTCGACCATGTGCTATTATTACCCTCACGATGTTCAAACGGTATATGTTCTAGCCATATAGCATAAACATTAGTCTTGCGTTCTACCCATACATCTTCCACGTACCAAAAATCTACAACCATATCTTTACTATCCTCAGAGAAATGCAAGTAGATCTGGAAAACGGATATATCACCAAAGGAAAAATCCAAGGGTCTTGATACTGTTTAAGCATAGAAGTTGGGAAATGGATAGACATTGGCGGATGAATTTTCTATGGATATGTAGATTCAAAATCAATAACTACAATGCTCGCAATCTAGATCATCCTACCTTCAAAGACCGGCGGGTAAAGTCGCGGGGATTTAGATTGGTGTACTGTAACGCACATAGTGCTGATATATTTTTTCTAGCATAGAATCTGAAAAATTATATGCGCCAAAAGCATTTTGGATACAAGTATAAGTTACCGCCAAATACAAATTTAAACCACGCTTATAAAATCAAATGAAATAAAATGGAGAATGCAGACATGAACTCAAATACGTATTTCAGATGAACCTAATTTTTATTTTATATTAAAATCCAGTACTGAATTAAGAAAAACTTCAGAACAAAAGAAAATTAATAAAAACACGTCCTTTTTAGGTACCGATATAAATTGGCAATGTCCTCTTCCCAATAATATGGGCAAGAGACAGGAACTAAAATGCTTCACTCAAAATTTTAAAGTTGGAAAACTTAAAAATGTCGCATCGACACAGCGCATGGACAGAGATAATATCGTCTGGACAAGAGCAATGAGAACAGGACACATGGCAAGATTAAGGTAAAGTGCAGACGGGTAGAAAATTCTCCAAACAACGTTGTTCCATGTTATATAGTTCGGCTATGCCCTGTTTCAAGTTACGCTAATTTTGTATTCACAGTGTATATCCGAGACTCCGTTACCAAGATGCAATGCAATAACTGCTGCCAAGAATTATTAGATCTCTAAAATTCCAAGGCAATCTTTAGAGCTAAATCGGCAGTTGAATATTGGAACGGTGTAAATACCTCAAAACAGAGCAAATATATGCAAGAATCCTCGCTGAGCCACTAACGAAGGAAGTTTAAAAAATCGTGCTCGGCTAAAATAGTAAAGATCTAACTATAAGGTGAAATTTAAACTAACGTGTGTGTAAAGCAATCAGCAAGAACAAATGCTCTTCAGAATAAACTTTAGTAAAAGCACGTAAAGTAAACTCTGTACATTAAGACAAAATCGTATGTGGTATTTCATAATGTAGCTTAAGTAGCGAGTGAAAAATTCAACCGGAAGGAACCTTGACAAGACCATCTAAAACGTTAACATCTTCTCATGTTTTAAAAGTGGGATTTACTTAATTGCACTTGTATAAAATTGATAAATTATTAAAGCAACTAGTTAAAGATCTGAAGAAAGTGTTTTAGGTTTTAATATATTCAAACGCTTTCTTAAACCGTTATTCACACAATTAAATGTCAAGAACATCCCTTTGTTTCACAACAAATCAACACTACTTGCAAAATACTCGGGGAATTTTAATAGTGTCACATTTACACAAATAAATTAGAACGGCAGCCATTTTGCACGTAAGAAAAAGGAATTTTAAATAACGTTTAATTTTTTTCTAAATAAATTTAGAGAAAACTTCAGTTTTTCTTCTACTTGAAGGAAGGGAATTTCCATTCATTTACAAGTTCTTAATGTTATTTCAGATGCAAAGTAAAAACTGATTTCATGAACCATCAAGAAAGTTAAGTCGAGCCAGTTATTAAATGCCTGAAGTTATTCAGCACATGCTAATGATGATATCTGAATGCATAAAGTGATTCACTTACAGCGCAAATGGAAATAGATGGCCAGCTAGTAACACTCCTGGCATTAATTTAGGTTCGTTTATTTATTTCGAAGCACTCTAAAGCTAATCTGCCTAGGTGGCGATGCTTCGTGCAGGACTTGAGCGAAACGGCTTCATATACACGTCGGGAAAACTACAAAAACACCTATGCAGCCAACTCTTACCGAAATTCGAAACTCGGACAGAACTATCAATGTTCAGCGACTTTACCCCTCGACCGCTTGTAGGCACTCATAGTATTGAACTCTGTTATAGAGTGGAGGTTTACTGTAATAAAACATTTAGAAAAGGTTCTACGGGTCGGTCGGTATTGGAAAAAACTTTCGAAACCTGTTAAGAATGGAAGAATCATCTCTTGGACAGTTAAGTTTTAATGACATTGGTTTTATTTATATGTAAATGAAATACCACAGAAATTCTTTTCATACACAGCTACCATCTTACCGTTCAGTTTCGCGACTTCAGCTGTTTGATTTTAAATGTTACGAGAGGGATAAGATTAATTCTGGATTACATATGGCTTACTTACAGTAAAATAAAAACTGCAGTGTCAATATTCATCTCGTATTCAAAATTTTCTTGCTGAAAAC
This sequence comes from Stegodyphus mimosarum, assembly GCA_000611955.2. Lineage (NCBI taxonomy): Eukaryota > Metazoa > Arthropoda > Arachnida > Araneae > Eresidae > Stegodyphus > Stegodyphus mimosarum. Next base: position 182,716 of record KK118382.1, on the reverse strand, counting down.
ACCTGAAAAATAAAGAAAAGTGTTGACATGCACAAAATCGACTTCAAATACTCATAAGTTGCATGGTACAAAGTATTTCCTCTATTGATTACTAATCTTCCAAATTACTTACGCGATTTGCATATTATTTAGCGTACGCGATCAGTACATATTATTTCGAATATATTTCAGTAGATTATAACTATAAAAGTACTTACGATACATAAACTGATGTTAAGTAGTTTATGATAAGTATTCGAGGGTTTATCTTCGAAAAAAAATAGTTTGAAAGACTGCCCGTTAAAGAAATCCAAGAATTCCATGCATGATGCCCGTTCAATCAGCTAAAAGTAAACGCAGAACTATCTGATTTTATATAAGTTGGATGCTTCTAGCGATTTCTGGTCAGACTTTGTTGTATGCATAATAAACCGGTATGTACCTGAGGAAGTTTTCGCAACGATAGGAAGTGATACATGAACCATAGAATTCTTCACGCATCTACCAAATTCATAACTGAATTTTCAGCAGGCTGCAATGGATTTTATAAACTTAATGATAAGGAATAATTTATCTACAAAGGTATACAAAATTTAAAAATTGATGGGAAATCTTAGAATTGAAGTTGATACGAGGTAACTAATCCCCTTCAGCTTAAAAATATCTGAACCGTTCCAGATAGCAATACGAAATTCCGAATTCTTTTGAATTCCGATTTCAGGCATCAAATCCAGAGTTTTTCAGGTGTTCGAAACTTCTGTAAACTGCAAATCTTGGGAGTAAATGTAAAGAATACCGATAATTAATTTTGACAAGCTAGCGTAAAGATGTTCAACAAGAAGCTACAAGATAATAACACTAGCATTGCACTGCGCTATCTCATTCCCCGACCGATTTGAGAAACCAGTCTGCAAAATTTAAGATTTTCATTAAAACACCGCTTCATTCCTTTACATTTGCTGATAAGTGACGGATGAAAAGAAAATGGAATATTTTATATTTCTGTTTAAAACAATATTTAAGGGTTTGCTAACCCAACTGCAGGTTCCAACCCAGAAAAAAAAATTAAATACAATATATAATTGCGACGCTGCCTAATTTTTGGGTTAACTTAAACTGGAGAATTCAAAAATTGGAGATGTTATTTTGATTGCGTGGATTATAAAGATATGGTTCATGTGACGTTCCATATCACCGTCTCTGCAATCACTCGATTAATGTGAACTCTGAGATTCACTTTAATCTACAGATTATATTTCCATATTTCGATACTGGAGTTTTTGCATAGTTTATATACATGTTCGTGACTTATGCCAAATTATTCCGGTTTAAGACATTGCCGAATACTGACGTAATAGGTGAGAAATAATGTACATTCGATTAAATAAAATGATCTATATTTAGCTATAGTCAAGATATGGTATATCTTGAACATAGCCTGAAACGAAAGAATAGTTCAGAGAAATTCTTTGCAGTCAACTGAATGTTTAAAAGAGGAAATTAAAATATTTACTTACTTTTTTTCTTTTCCTCTTTCAATCCATTGTATTGCCATACTCTCAAAGATGGACGAAGAACGGCATACGAACTAAAATTGAAAGAATGGAATCAATAACTGAAAGCTTTTTAAAGTTGAAGTTGGTAAATTTAAATTTAGTAAATATTCTACTGAATTTCGGATTCATACAATACTTGGAGAACCGATCGAAATTTTTTGCTTAGGAAGTAGAATGATTCCAGCTGCTATAGTGTATCGATCTTATCTTAAGCTTCTATGAAGCTATAGGAGTGAAAAATAAGCCAGCACTTTTATTTAATATTAGTAAAAGATAAATAGTATTAAATATTTGTTTCACAGGAAAGGAATCTGAACACCGTCGAAAAGGGAAAAATGGCAAAATGCCTGAACTTTGAACTTTCGGACGTCGTAAACAGTGCGATCTCTCATGTTTATAGAAGCGAAATAACACTTGACAAAATGCAGCATAATAAAAATATTACCTTCAAATCTGAAAACTAAGTAAACTAGAAGTAATCACGTTTTCAGTGACCATGAACGAAAAGAACCGAATACATCACGCTGTCAATGCATGCGTTCTAATTATAAACGAAAAGAGTACGAAAAAATACGAAATTGAAAGTTTAAAATGTGTCTTAAATATTTTGAGTCTAACGGAAATGGTTGCTTTTCAAACAAACACTGCTAAATATAAGAAACCACTTATAACCCCATGTTTATATAGAATCCTTAGGCGGCCTTTATTTTCGCAAACTTAAATAGCAGGTAATTATTTTAAATTAAAAAATACGGAGTTTTCAGGTCTTGGAATTTTTAAATTTGTAAAATGGTTCATAATAGTCAAGGAATTTCATACAATCCCATTGTATAGGGAAAGTAAAAGTTCAAGTCGCTAAAAATAAGACTCTTGCAAGATAAAAAATTGGGCATTTTTAAAATTTGGGATTTATGCCGCATTTTGCTTTTATTTAAAAGGTCTGTTAAACAGGAATTCCAGATCAATATTGTTCCTTTAACGTTATTCAACGATGTTACTTCGAATTAGTAGTGTGCAACAGACTAATTTTATTTTTGCTCAAAAACCTTTTCACATAATTAGTTTCAACTCTGAAATGCTAAAAGTGTTCATAATAGTCACACGCAGTTTCATCACTTCATATAGCAATTTAATATTCAAGGAATGCACTGGACTAAATGTTTTAATGTTTTCCCATTTTAGTTTATGCAAAAATTATAAGCTGGCTATAGGCCAATACTGAAGCCCGATACCTTTATAAGAATTCCGTGATTAAGATATTAAGAAGTTAATCACGAATACTAGCTTCCATTACTACGAGTTCTTACCAATAGATTTAGCTTATTGCCTTAAGGATAATCATTGTAAGTTTTCTGAATAATGCACTTTTCACCCGGAGGCGGCACTTATCTTGGCAAAGTCAAGTGTTCGTAAACTCAAAGTTCTTGTCAGAGTGACTTGAGCACAACGATCTTCAAGTCTTTAAATTGTCTAATTCAAAAATACACCATTTAGGCCCCATTATTTGCATTCTAAACTGAAAATACAAAATATGGTACATAAAGCTGAATAAAGCAAAATATTCTAGAGTTTGTGATTATCTGCAAGTTTAGATCTACATTTACATTATTATGCACACCATTCTACTCTGGTGCATGTTGATCTGAAGCAAGGAATGGAATCCTAGGCATTATACAAGATTTAATCCATTTCCTTTAGAAAAGTGGATTTATGTTTACATTGCACAAAAGGTCAGAACCGCTAATTTTGATGCGAGAGATCGGATACCATTAGATGGCATGGATAAAAAACTCGTCCCACTCTAGCATGAAAATAAAATTATCTCCCAGATGATAGTATTATCAAAGCGAAATTTGTAGTCGCAAATAACACCCTAAATGAGCCTATATACAAATCTAAGAGGTACAATAAGAGTAAGAAAGGTTCAGATTCAGTTATTAACTCTTTAAGGTCGCTTCGCTTTCAAATTTAATAATTAAGTTACTGATTAAGTTCTGTCTTAGAACTCCCTAAGATGATCCACGATCCTCCCATTTGAAGTAATTTTAAACTGTAGTACCTTGTCAACCTTGCCGAGTCCTTTTAGTATTAAATTTAAACAGTTTTCGCTTTGGGCAATCATAATGATCAACACTTTCATGGCTTTGACGCATCTTGCTCTTTCTATATACTTTTATTTAATACGGTACTCCTTACTGGAGCTGAATTTCGGCTTAAATAGACTGAATGTTCAGCATTTCTATGCACATATACTCAGTCTGCATATATACACTATGTAAACTTCGTGGCTCATTTTGATTCAGTCAAAATTGAAGTGTTCGTAATTGAGCACTTTGCTTTAAATTTGCTCAAAATTGAGAGTTTGGCTTTCAATTCATTAAGGAAAATTCCTTTATTGAATGTGGTTTCAGCTTACCTCTTTGTAAAACATTTACATTCAGGGAGACATGTTATTTATGTCTCATATTCTTTCCTCAGTAGCCATTTGCGAACATTTGCTCCTTTGGTTAAGTAACTTGTTTTTATAAAAATTTTTCCTAGCAGTCCTTTGAGTATATACTTCCTAACGAATTTCTCAAATTTGATAGTTTCATGCAAATGAACACCATAAAAAACTTTCGATGAAATTTTAATGCCCTAATGCATACGTTATACGAATTGCTGCAGTTACAAGTATTTGAAATTTACTTGAAATTACTAATAGCGTCAAAAATCAAATCTGAAATTCTTTTTTCACTTGACTTTTAAATGCTTTAAGAAACATTAGACTTATTTAGCGTCTAGATAAGCTCTATCTCAGATTTAAACTTAAAACAGCTAATGCCCAACAGAAGTTTACTTAGCCAATGAATGGAAGTACGAAATTCTGCCTAATTTGATATTTGAATGCAGTTAAAATATTGAGATAAAAGCATTTAGACTTATGATCTCAAACAAGGCAAATTTGCTTAGAAAAGGTATTTAATGAACTAGATCAACTCACCTTTCCTTCGAACAACAAGGCAGGTACTGGAAACCTATATCTGCGCCTGACTTTACAAGGTTCTGCGATCAATTTCTGGAACTTTAAAGAATCAAACCTGGAAATTAAATGGTTTGAAACGGCTTTAATTATGGAAATTTTAGAACGCATTTGCCTTAGAATATCCAAGAGAAAATAATTTTAAACGGAGAGCTTTAGAATACCAAATTTGAATTAAAATAAGATTTAGCCTATTTTCGTAGAAGTGTGTTACAAGAAACACCCAAGTTTCGCACTATAATACACTTAACTGACAAATTGGCGATATGTGCTTTTTAGCTTAAAAGAAATTGCCTTTAGGCCTTTCTCATGGGAAGTACTCGCAAAATACAACAAAAGAGCGAACTTGACTAATCTCTTGCTTAAAATGAAAGAGGTTTGTTATAGTGGCAGCCGCTAGTTAGGTATACTTGCGAGAATATCGTTAATGAAAGTACAGTTTTACCTGCACTAAATATCCTTACTTAACAAGAATCAGATTTCCTTCAATATTAGAAAAATCAAATCCCGTGTGTTTACACTTACATAAAAATTCAAGAATTCCAGTGCAATGATCTCCAAAATATGAACTTTACTAATCCAGTATTTTAATGACTATACCAAACATTTTGTGTTATTTATGCAAATCTATGTCTAAAACTTTCTATGCAATTCTGTTATCCTCATATGCTTAAATCTAAGGACTCCGGTGTTAACTAAAGCACTACTTAGAAATAGCGTATAGTCAGTTCAGGTTTTTCATATTACAGCTGGTTAGTCAATTGGGGAAATATATGTTCGAATCTGTAGTGAAGTTTCTGGTGCCCCATGCACTTTTATCGGTGTTCATTTGGCTATGTTTAAAAAGGTTTCCTACCAGAAAAATCAAAGGCTCTAGTGTAGAATTGGGTGCCCTTTCGATTGGCGAAACATTTTGTTCAGTTTTGGCGATGAAACCCCCATTTCTGGTTACCATGAGCGTTTTAACTTGGTTTTAGGTTCTTGATTTGTTTAAGTGAAAATAAATTGATGTGCACATGGACAACGTCAAAGCAGTGTGCAATGACTAGTTTGTGCAATTCTGATTTATTTTTATGCGAAAATAGGTCGATGTGTACATGGACACGGAGTTTGTGAAATTCTTTGACTTATTTTGGTTTTGTGTAGCGGCCATCTTGAAATTGTGCCTTCCTGGCGCCGACCTTGGCGTATAAAAAGAATCGCCAAAAAACGCAGGGGCACCCAATTGTAAACTTTTACCAAATCAAAATATTCTAGTAGGGAAAACTTAGAATAAAAGCTTCTATAGTAACTCAAATATTTTTATATTTCATATCAATGTTATTAATTTAACACCTATTAAGATAATTTTCAAATTACTTTCAAATCATCATTTTGCATTTAAAGCCGGTGGAGGACAAAACGAATAGCTGCTAAACATCCGATTCGTTTAAACGAACATAACGGTTACACGAAAATTATTTGAAAATTTAAACTTTAGTTGTACAAAAATGCAGATTAGAAACTAAGATTTAATTTTATTTTAAACCGATTTCATGTCCATTCCTTAGCAAACTTGTAGAGTTTCGACAAAGTTAAATCAGGATATACAGTTTTTATCTCGTTTAATAAAAAGCTTCGTTTTCAGAGTGGAAAGTTTCTACTATGATTAACCGATGTACAACACTCAGTTAGCTAGAAAAACTAATATTAGTGCAAAAAACTTCCTCTCGTTCGTTAACATTCAGAAAAAGGATTTGAAGAAATGCAGTTTATTCATTGTTTAAAGACATCAATAAAGTTATTTTTGGACTCACTTCAATAGAAACAAGTTAGGCGTGCTGTACAAAATCAAAAATAAGACTTTCTTCAAATAGTTATATAGCCAATCGCATATTCGATGGTTTGAAAATATCAAGTTCAAGAAAATAATGTGCACGACGCACATGCAATTTTATGCATTTTTCAAGTATCGTTAGAAAGTGTATTAATTCATAAATTATCAGTTATGATTTAGATATATAGTTATTAAAACCAAGATTTCCACGAGTTGAAAACATTAATGAAAAATATGCAATTAAATATTAATTTCAAAACTTCATCAAGCTGTCAGTCAAAATTAATGAAATGAATCAGGGATACTAACTTGGAAGATTCTTCAGAACTGGCTGTTTTGTCTTTTACCGGAACGATGATTTTCGCTGGGTAGTGGGATGTAAACATTCCATTATTTACTACCAGCTGTAAAGATTTGATATTAAAGTTGCATTAATTAATATTAGATATCAGAAAAGCTATCAAACTTACGAGTAAATTCTAGAGGAAGTATGCATGTGAATTACGTATAATTGAAAACGTGATCCAAACGGCAAACTAACCTGACATTCATAGTCCTTTTTAAAAATGTTTGAACAGGTTTTAAAGATATCTTCATCCTCCTGCAAAAGAGATGTCAATGAAATTAAGGCATACATGAAAATATGTGATTATGAAAATGTGTTAATGGTACTTCTTGGTTATTTGTGATTCAAATACACGACGACAACTTTATTGCTACCATTGGCGATAAGATCGTTTTTGATTTCCGACCGATATTGTTTGGCATTGGCATTCAAAAGAAAATCAGGCTTTTTATTATTTGCCTCCATATAAAGTCTTGATAATTAAGACAAGTTATTGTGACCTACATGAGAAACTCAAAATATTTAGCCTCAGCTATTAAAAAAAGGAATACCCTTAGCATTTGCAGATTAACAATTTCGAATATAAATTTTATATTACATCTAAAACAACAAATAAAAACCCGAAACGACTATTAGCCATTTCACCCTCATTTAAATACATTATATACCTCTAGATAACTAAAATTAGCAAAACTTCAATGAAGAATAACAGCCAGTTAAAGGAAACACTTGAAATTTCACTTTACGTAAAGCGAAAGTCACATTCAGATTAGAGACAACACTGATTTTAAGCGAAATTCTCATTCAGGTGGTAAATATAAATGGTAAATATAAAAAACACACTAATTTAACAAACCTCGCAGTAGAAAGAGTATGCTGCATCATATTAAACAAGTATGTAATACCTTTCTATAAACGGCTGCTCTGTAAAAATTACACCGAGCTCGGTCGACCAACTCCTTTAGGTCCTTTTTGGTAACCAGCACGTCGATTTCGTTTGCCATAATGCGAAGGATTAAAGGAACTACCAAAACAATAACCGCTAGTTTTCAGATCAAACTGAGGAAAATTTCGTTGAAAGCCCTTATACATTCGTCTTTCGAATATAACTTACAACCACAAACTTAAACTACCAATGACAATCAACATGCAAATTTTACGCATCCTCTTTCTCAAAGAGAAAATGTGGATATTGTTCGGAGAACAGCCTTGGTTGCGCCAACTTGGGTTCTTTAAGGGTATGGGCGACATTTCATCATGCCAACGGAAGTAAATACTACAGATAATCAAATACTACAGAATAAATACTACAGTAATAAATACTAATACTAAATACTACAGGTAATAAGTAATACTACAGATAATCCCTTAGCAAGGGAAAAGTATTACGGCTGTCTCCCTAGAGGAAGTATGTCATCGAATGACAACCATTGCCTGCCGTACCACAATAAGCTGTTTCTCGCTTTTTGGCGTCAAGGCTGTTCTCCGAACAATATCCGAAAAAGTAATTTAATTAAAAATATTTATAATTAAAATAATATTGCATCGTAAATCAGAAAACTTACTAATATGCATTTTAATTTACTAATTTTAACTTACTTGTACAAAACTTACTAATATTTGTTTTTTTTTTTAAACTTTTAACGGAATATAATCTTTATTTTTTCATGGTGAAAGGATTTTATTTACATACTATGTTAAGTTTGAAGTTATTTTTCAATAGCTTCGTGACTCGTTATTTCAATTTTCATGAATGTTCGCTATATTTAGAAGGTATTCCCCCCTTCTTTCCTTGTGCCTTCGTATTGCAACTGGAAGCATACTCGACGCGTATTCAAGAGGTCCAGGTCTTGAGTCCCGGCGAGGACATTGCACATTTTCCACGCTTTTTCATAAATATAACTTAATGACTTTAGAAGTATCACTCAAACTAAAAGGTGGTGGACGATAATTCGTTACCACCAGGATTTGGAGACTAGGTCCCCTAATCCTCAGTTAAACCCCATAATCCTCCTTCTTTAAAAGGGGGGATCTTTAAGGCATTTTATCCCTCCTTTCTTCATGTCTTCGAGGTGTAATTGGAAACATACTCAACACGTATCCGAGAGTTCCAAGGTTCAGGTCCCGGCGAAGGCACTGTTCATTTTTCATCCCTTCTTAAAAAAAAATCCTAATGACTCTATATGTTTCTGTCCTATAATCCATGTGCATGTGCAAAGTAAAACCTCTGTAAAATTTCATAAAAATTAAGTACAGCTTACGAGGAATATTGCTCGATAAACCAAAAGGAAGCGAGATACAACGATCAATTAAAATTTAAAACAGATCACTATTCTTTAACGCAATAAACTTAGTGTTTGATATTAGAGCGGATGTTAATTTGGTTATTTCCGCTTTCTGTCTTCATAATAAATATGTATTTTTGAAAGTCGTCATCTCAAAAATAATTTTTATTGCACATTCTTATATTCCCAATTTTCTTGCATATTTCTCTCCCATTTTTTTTACTAATTTTCTAGTCCGAAAGTCGAAAGGGGAAAACTATGAGAATAATTTAATTTTCGAAGAATGCGGTCACGGTAAGAATATAAGAAATAAAAAGTAGTCATGTATAAACTACAGGTAACTTTCACCATATTATTTATTTAAAAAAAACCTACATTCCAATAAGAATACATAGTAATATTAACATTACAGTATCTAACAAGATATCTTTATTTGCATTTCCTTATAACTTGAATTTTATCCATTCTTGTTGTTGTCTGCGCCACCTTTAAAGCCTGAAATCATTCATAAATATTTAGAGAAGGTAATGTGCACTTGACTTAGCGAAAACATAGACTGAATGTCAGTTCATGTTTGCTTCGCTGTGATTGGTCGGTTCTTATATTAAGGCCAGTTTACACTTCTCCGAGTGACTATCGGCTAGCCCCTCGTCCGAGCGTCTCGAACCGAGTAAAACGCACCTGAACTCTGATAGATCGTTTACACCAATTAGAGCTGATTGACATCTCGCCTCCGTTTGTTTGCAAAATGGATACTGCCGTGCAGCTTGCTGCGCTTTAAGTTTGCGAAGCAGTTTCCAAGGAATTAATTTCTGTTCTAGGAGGGAGAAAGAAAAAGAAAAGGAAATCAAATCGTAACTGTGTAGCTCGCTCGCCGTGATGAATTGGGAGCATTAGATCATATTTTAAATGAACTTCGGGACGAGGATATCCAGAGTTACGAAAACTTCATCAGAATGAGTGAAGGATAATTTAAATCTTTATTGGAAATAGTCACTCCACTTATTCCAAAAAAAAAAAGTTCTTTCGAGATGCTTTGCCAGGAAAATTAAAACGCAGATAGCGCTACGATTTCTGGGGACGAGAGAATCCTATATTTCTCTACACTATTTATTTCGAGTGTCAAAATGCACAATCAGCATATTTATTCCAGAAGTGTTTGAGGCCAATTTCTGTGCATGAGGTTGAGCGAAAATTATTAATCTTTTGTTTAAATTTTCCAATACTTTCGTATTTTAACATGTTAATCATAGCCTCATACGCCTTCTGTCGGCGATTTTTATTTTAATACTTCCGACTGATCGTTTGTAAAAAAAAATCCGATTTATGCTTCAAATGAAAAAGGAAAGTCTATAAAACGAAATTTCAAAATTTTAGATTATATTTTATTAGGTGTAATTAACCATGAGTAGAAGCTCCTTTTCGAAATTTATATCAACAAAATAAGATAAATGTTTGCCCTTTCACTCATTTTTAATTGAAAACTGTATTTTATTGGGTAGTTGAATAACATATAATTTAATTGCTTTTTGATTAAAGAAAATTCAGATATATATGTGCTTAAAGTAAGTATTTTGAAGCCAATACCGTAATTTAATTATCGTCTATGTTTTTTCTACAATATCAAAAACCTAAATTCATTCTGATCTATCCACGTTATATTTAGGCATTAGTAACCAATGGTCCTAATATTCGGGTAGTGAAGTATCCCATAATACTTCACAAGATGCCATAGAAAAAATGCCATAGTTAGATTATCGCTCCATCTCGGCATTTTCGATATGACGAAAAAATTGGGCACGGCGTCTCTGCGAACACTGCTCGGATAGATTTTCAACCGGTTCAAAGTAGAAACGGACTAGCTGACTCATCTCTCTTACGTTTCTACTCGGTCGAAGTGAGCGTTTTACATTATCTGGTAAGTTGTACCGAGTGGCTCGCTACGAGTCACTTGGAGCTTACTTGGAGAAGTGTAAACCGGCCTTTAGGCTAGCATAAAGTTCAACTGCTACAAAGGACAGATTAGGCGTGACCTTCGCAGCTAGTTTGTGAAGGTCTGTCTTTGTTAGTAAGAGGAAAACAATCATTGTATGGACAAAACCGTTTTAAAATTCAGGAGAGCTTTACAGCATTGCTTCTTTGAATGCAATAAGGAAGGGGGATATCTAAGCGAAGTTCAAAATCTGGTTTAAAAGTTTTCAATACCCATCAAAAAGTGACCTCTTCCTTCTTCACTTGGGCCGATCTCTATTACAAAACAAGTTGCTGTGTCTTTTTAACTATTCATTTAACTTATCTTTTCCATTATTGCTGCTTTCAGGGTCAACTTGTAGTATACGATCGTCTAACTCCTTATTTGCCGTTCCATTATCATCACTATTGACTAATTCTTCAATTTTTCATTCGTTATCAGTTGCTTTTGTACCATTTCCTCGGCTTTATTCTCAATAGATCGAATTTCGATTGATTCAATTTCGATAACTTCTAGTTAGCGCTGATGCCAACAAGCATTCATTGTTGACGAATTCTCTTGTTTCCATGTGAATTTAATCATTTCTATGCAGTATCTTATGCTGAATTGCTTCCAAAATGCCATTAATATGTTACGCTTTCCTTTGTCTAGTGCTTTATTTGCAGAAATGTAAACATACCTGACATAATAGGCTTTGAATGCTCTTACGATTCCTCGATTCATTGGTTGCATTAAGAAAAAGTGTTTGGTGGAAAAAATAAAATCTCTACATTTCGATGCAGGGTTGTAAGGGCTTCAGTACTGTAAAGTTTAAAACCATCATTTACTGCACAACTAAAATGTAATTCGTTGTTTTAATAATAAAATATACAAATTATTTCAGCCACTGAAAGACATAGGGGAACGATTACAAAAAATTTCCTTAGGCCACAAAAATTAAAAATAATTTTACAAATTTATTTGAAACGGAAATCATTTAAAATTAGAAAAATTCAGTTCTGACTATGGCAGTAACAGAAAATATTAAATAGGAAATATTTCTATCAAAAATAATTAAGAGATTTTACACCAGAAATTTACTTATTATAATAAAAATACACAGGTTTTATACCAAACTAAGTAGAAAAATGGTTGACCATAAAAGTTGTTTCACGTGTGTTTCAAAATCGTAGCAAATGGGAAAAAAATAGCTTTCTAAGTCTTTACATTCGAAGACAAATACTCTTTTAATTATCACTGAATCTCCGGTTTTAAGTATTTTAAATCTTTTTAGAATGCATAACTATTAGGGCTAGAACCCTAATTCTAATATTATATTAGTTATTATATAAAACACTTAATTTAAATAACAGCCTGCACTGTAAATCAGCAGAAATAAATAAAAATGGCTAAAACAATTTAACAAACCAAGATAAATAACAACACCTTACAACAACCACAGCAAGCAAGAGAAATCAAATGGCGATAACGATCTGCATTTATACTATTAGCGTAAAATTGCAACTCTGATGGCAATCTTTCAACTATTATCGCCAGGTACATGATCTATTATCACCTGGTACACTTTTCCGTACACATTGGGCATTTGTCTGTACATAATTGTGCAAACCCCGTTAGGTGCTCAAGGCTGTTGTCAATGACAGGTGCAATCTTGCGCTCTTTCCCATGAGGAATTTCGTGGCCTTGGGCTGACTACGTCAGACAAGTGAGCATAAACAGCAACAACAAAGCTGTAATCCTCTGTTTACTGCTTTTACCTCCTACCGAAGCATCCCCTTTAAAATGAAGTGTCTTGTTTGACAAGCGTTTACAAAAAAAAATGCAGTTTCGTCCGCATTAAAAATATCTTTCGGCAGGTAAGCAGAGAAAAGCACTGACAGTTTCTACGGAAATTAGTGCATATGTCTTCGCTTACCTCAGAGCTTTGCCCACATACAGTTTGATAAAAAATATTGTGCCTTGACTTAAATCGAGAAAGTCATTCACAACTGCATTTAAAATCTTCAGTACTCATTCGACTTTCCGATTTATCAGCCTTTGCCTGAAATAGGGTCCATCTATCGGAAAATTTCGAGATCCAGCCTCCCGGAACCACAGCAGTAAAGCTTTTCCTATTCTATTTATATCTATTTTTAGTTCGAAGAGGCTTTGTCCCTGAAGGACTACTGTTTTCATTTTGCGATTTTGCATCGAAAACATTAAATGTCGGTTCACTTTTCAAACTGTTGCCACCAAATATGTATTATATTTAAAGAAATTAACTAATGAAGAATGTGCATAAATGTATGTATGTTTCTCGCATTGTGATAAAACGGCGGTATCTAGAGCCATCGAATTTTGAATGACGAAATTCTGCTGTGAATATGAGAATCTGGGAGCACAAATTTGAAATTTGTTTCATTATCGATTTCATATTTTGTAAACCTTTAACGAATTTTTGATTAACAAACTCAAGGATTTCGAAGCGAGCAATGGCAACGTTGTACAGAAAAAACATTTTTATCTCCAGGGCGTGAGACTGTGTATAGGAAATTCTAAAGATATACTCATTAAAAATTATTTTGCCATATTGCTCTTGAACTGAATTTTATGATTTAAGTGCGAAGAACATGATATTTAATAACTAAAGGTAACACACAAAATGTTAGAAAAACGCCCCTTTGGACGTAATTTAAAATCTGAAACCTTTCAGATTTTTTTTTCTACCTTTTTTTTTATCTTTTATCTTTCGCCCTTCTTGGGGCGCATTTCTTATGCGTATCCTGCCTCTAGCAAACTTAGAATTTTCTGATGAATCTGAAACCGATTCCTTGCTTTTTGAAATAAATTGACAAGGTACCTTTTTTTATTCCACAGCCAACTGCAAACTTTGTTTTTCATACGCCATTCTCTACGTTCTTTAAAATTTCTACCTTTGTCTCGAATGTTAGAGTTTTATGTTTACCATGTGTAGACAGACATCCTGAGTCTTTATGTGCTTACACCACACACCGAGGAAAGAAAACTAGAGCACAATAACTTGTCTGCATTGCAGGAATTTTACTGACGCACCTCTCTAAAATGTTTATAAAGACAGGTTTTCTTGAAATTGTAAAAAAACTGATCACAAATAAATAAATTACTCTCCCCCTACCCGGCCTATTCATAAAGGGTTCTGAATGAATTCAAGGAAACAGACTGCGCCAGGGAGCTTTGTCCGTTAGGCACTGATAAGAGGTAGACAGTAAGACAACAGCCACTAATGTTTAGCTGAAATGACAATAGTCTAGAAATGCAAACATGCACCTCTTTACACAGAAAAGAAATACAGGTGATATTGACGCACAAAATAATAAACACAGTGTGTATTTTCTCGGTTAAACGAGGAAACACAATTTTTTTCTTCAAATTTTTAGTTCGAATTAACAGAAGTGATAAAAATTTAGTTCGAATTAATGAGACACTTTTAACATTAATTCCAATACAAGCTCTGGGGGGGGGGCTTTGGAGTAGTTTGAATTAACCAAACTCGAATTAATTTTCCACTGTGTATCAATTTGTCATGTTTGCATCTTTTTTTGTAAGCACCTAATTATCATGATCCTTATCATTAATGTCATCTACTACAGACTAAAAAGTTTCACAGCAATATGCCGACAGAATTTGAAAACCATTTGGTCATGTCTTTTTAGTTTTGTTTCTTGCATGTGGCAATCGAATGATGTAGAATGTTTAAAGTTTTGAACGAAAGTTGGTTAGTGTGTGGAATTCCACGAAGATAGTAACTTGTATAGAGTTTATGATGCATCCGTTGTTAGTGAATTTTAGTATATTTACTTGGTTGACAATTTTGGAGTCCTAGGAAAGTGTTATATAATTTATTATTTTATTATGCATTATACTATTTTATCATGAATTACATAGATAAGACCATGTTTTTACTTGCAAAGCTGATGAACTTTGGTTTACTCATCTAGTATTTCATCTTATCATTTTACTATTCTGTTTGCATAAAATAACGGCGTTTCACTACTGCAAAAACTTAAAAGTTAGTATTCTGTTTACGTTTAAAACCACATCTAGTGTTGTCATTGCCGTCAAAAAATATTGCCAAATTTTGAAGGCTAAATAGTTTGGGGCCAACTTACTCCGCTTATGGAAAATTAGCCGCGTTTTCATATTTTCTCAATATGCAACGAGGATACGAGACGGTTTTCCTAAAAAAGTCCTTCCAGAGGCCATCCCTCCTCTCAGGCAGATTGCCACTATTTGCTTTGCCATAGTCATATAAACCAAAACAAACCAACCAATCGTCATCAGTGAAGGTGTTCTTGAACTGCTACTCCGTTTCTTGCTATAGTGACAAAATATAGAGAAGTCCTGCTTTCTTAATTAGCTCTTTAATTGTACTGAAATTAATTTTTTATTTGACCCTGTAATTCTATTGAAGTTTTTATTTTATGCATTAGGATAAGTAATTAACTAAATATTTCATTGCCCTTCTTCATGATTAAAATATTCACCTAATATAATTTTTATCTGTTATTAACTGTGTATTTGGTGTTTTTATAAAAGGTTACCAGACCTAAATCTTTTAAAATTGCAGAAAACGAATCTCAAAATAGCACAACAGATAAAGGAAAAATTCACATGTTTTTTTGTTGATTATGGTAAAGATTTACTATCTCAGAAATGAATAATGGTTTTTGAAAGTATTTCAGTTTAAAATAAATTTCAGATAAAGAAAAGCTAAGCATTTCCCCAAATGCTGAGCCTTATCATATTATATTCGCGAGTGTTTTGCGCATGGAATGTGTTGAAAGTGACTGAAACGTATTGAAAGCAGATGAAACGTATTGAACAAAAAATAGCTAGTTTACTTCTCTCAAAAAATAACATTTAAAAATTTATTTGCAACTACATACTACAGTTTTAGGATACAAATAATATTTTCGGTAACAATGAAAACTGAGCTCCCTTTTAAAAAAAAATAAAAATAAATAAAAATAATAATAATAATAAAAAATCTGAAAGCTTTCAGATTTTAATTACGTTTGAAATGTTTCAGATTTTAAATTACGTCCAAAGGGACGTTTATTTAACATTTTGTGTGTTACCTTTATTTGTTAAATACCATGTTCTTCGCACTTAAACCATAAAATTCAGTTCAACAGCAATATCGCAAAATAATTTTAAATTGTGCATATCTTTAGAAATTTCGGTACACGCTCTCACGCGCTGGAGATAAAAATGTTTTTCTGTACAACGTTGGTATTGCCGGCTTTGAAATCTTTGAGTTTGTTAATGAAAAATTCGTTAAAGTTTTAGAGAATATTGTTACGAATTTCACATTTCTTTGGCTATTTATTTAGAACTGTAATTAAAATTCCTTTTTATTTTCCCGTGCAACGCACGGAGACGATTTTTGAAGAGAAAGCTACGTCAAAAAAAATAACCAACAAAGAAACATAAGCACTAAATTGAAAAGTAATACGCCGTTTCTTGTGAAACAACGCAAAACGCCCAAACGAAAGTAATAGTCCTTCGGGACTAAATCCTTTTGGACTAAAAAAAAAAAGCTTACTGTTGATTATTAAAATACAATTTTATAAGCAAGTTACATATTTTGAGTCTAACTGCATTTAAGAGTAGAATATGTTATTACTATTATTTTAAACGGACACAGCAACCAGCAAGCACACTCCAAACCGTTAAAACTGCTGCATCACTAGGGACGTGCACAGTGAACCTGAAATTTGCATGAAAAGTAGAACATTGTGGAATATGCATTCCGTGATATGGGCGCATTATAAGCAAGAACTGCGCAACAGTGTCCGAAACACCAGTGGCCGTTAAAAACGCTGAACAGTGGTAGTTCTGTTCGAGGCTGGAACTTCAGCGAAAAGGCTGGCTGCATGGACGCTTTCGTGGCTTTCTGTAACGCATGCAAGAGCCAGTTTCCCCCAGGAAGTCCTCCACGAAAGCATCCCTTCCCGTCGTCAGATAGCCCCTGTGCTTTGCCGTAATCAACTAATATAAAAAAAAATCAATCAGGCAGGAATAATGAAACATCGAGGCAGTGCAGTGGACTGAAATACTAATTTGTCATTTAGAAGTCGTCTTAATCCTGTTATTTTCGTTTGTGTAAATTAGTTTCAATTTAGTTTTGTAAGATTTGAAAAATCAAATTCTGTCTTGTAGGGAATGAGTCAGACTTTTTACTTCTACAGTTGAATCCCGCTATAATGGACCTCCGGATATAATGTTGGATTCTTTCGGTCCTATCTAGTTTTTTATATGCTTAATATTATTTTGCAGTGTTTTAGAAAATCTTTAAAATACATATAAAGAATTATACGGATAGTTTGAATTAAAACCTTTCTTTTGTACTTTTCTTTTCTTGTTTCACTTTCTTTAATATTTTTTTTGAGAATTTCCGCAAGCTTTAGCGAAAAAATACTCACTATTAAAGTCATCTGTGCTTAGCATATTAAAATGAACATTCCACATTCTATCCTTAATGTCTTTTCTTTTATCTTCACTCCTATCCTTCTGTGTGATCTAAACAACGGCTATGAGAGACAGCCAACTATAGATGAATGGGCACAGAGTAAGCATATATTAGGACTTCGTATGGCATGTGATCATAAAACTACAGAAGGCGAATGGGTCCTCTGATTCCATTCAAATGCCTTGATTGAGCTGCCAGACAGAACTCTATTCAAAGCTGAGATTACAATAGAAATTTTGAAATTTTCGCTATTCAGGGAAAAAGGAAGCAGTAAATCTTATGAGCCTGAGGATTTACAGTTTATTTTTCTTTTAGAGAATGAGAAGTAATCGTTTAGAGAATGAAATCCCAAATCGATTTTTTTTGTTTCAGTATAAATGCTTTTTATGCTGTATCCTCCCAACAGAGGCTTTTGCATTCTTTAGATCTTTCGCAAGGCATAAGATATTTCAAAAGATATTTTTGAATCTTTGTATTGCAGCCATATGTATCTTGAGGGATATGACTGTGGATGATTGGAGAAGACACGTAAGTGATGGTATAATCTTCATTTTGCATATTTTATAGAAGAGCAAAACTGTCGTACCGTCTTTGATGAAACTCTTTTCACTTTGTTTCTGTGTCAAAAATTTATCGGCATGGCGGTATCATATGTAAAGGTAACGTTTCAGCTTTGAAGATAAGATAAACATTATTCTAAAAAAATAAAACTGACTCACTCAAACTGATATCTGGCAGACATACAGTTTATTCAAATTTATAGATGGTATCATATGAAAAAACCAAAGCTATACAGATTCTGCCTGTATAATTTGTGCTCATGGAAAAATTTGGATACTGGAAAAAAATTGAGAAAGGTGGTGAGAATTGATGTTGAAGAAAAATTGCTGAAATGTTATCCATTTGAAGAAGCCGTAATATGCAAATATTTGGACAAATTCCAATGCATTTACCAGACACCTTGGAGAGATTGGAAAAGAATCAATGTCAAGTTTAACAACTGCAAAATAGTAATTGCAAATAAATCTTAGTAAGATTTTTTAAAATTAGATTTATTATTCACTTTTGTGCGTGTAATATTAGGTATTTTTTTGAAACAGGAAGACTTGAGAAATGAGCAATGCCCTTGAAAAGACTGGAGCCACGGACCTCTCGAATACGTGTCGAGCATCCTGACCACTACACCACAAAGGCATTGTAACGTCTCCTTGCTCTAAAGAACACTTGGTTACCCACCCTCAAAGAAGGGATACTGAATTGTTCTTCTGTACTCGGGGGGAGGGGAGCGGACTGCCCCCCTGGTCGGTTGTGGGGGCAAAGTAAGAGATTGCTATGTGGAAGAGAAGAGAGCGGACGCTGCTTAGCATGCTCTACTGTAGCGAAAATGTTTTATTTCTTCTAAAATGTATTCTGTAAAGAGTTGTATAGTAAATATTTAATCTAGAAAAGGTATTGTTATTTGAAGAAGCTACGACTATGGTACAGCATGTTAAGAAGGCGGGAGAAATAAATACCTTATAACGTTAATCAAATTTTTAATTATTCATAATTCAGTATTTAACTTTTTTGCGAAGTAATCCATTTTTCTTATTGGATCACATACAGCAAATTACCGGATACAGCCAACGAAGCTTCAGGTCTCATGAGGCTTGTTATCGCGGGCTTCGAATATATTTCCGTTGGGCAATAAATGAGGGAGAATTTTATATTTTAAAATGCTCCAAGGGTATGAAATTATATAGCAATAGCTAACAGAGGAGAATTTGTGATTTCATATTAACTCATCCAGTTGGAAACAAAGGGTTTCATTTCTTCCTTAATCCTACAACAAACGATTATCAAAATCTCCAATTTTTAGCACATACAGAAAAAGTGAATAACAGAGTAGAGTAGTATACTTAAACTGCATTCTTGCTATTGGGAAATTTATGCATATGTAGTAAGAAATGTTGAAATCTATCATATGTATTTGTAATCCTGCAGAACTTATTTTTGTGTACCATAGAATATGATGATAAATATGCATTACGTTATTACAGTTTTTAAAATTTACAAATGATAACTACATAGACGACTGAATTCTCATAAAATTTTGCAATTATGTAAATACACAGTTTACTTATAAGAGTCATGAAATACAGAATTCTGAAATTTCAGATTCTAACTGCATTTAATATTATATAAATTCGTCATCGATAAATAGCTTTATGTGCAATATTGGAAAAAAATATTAATACTTTAAATTTAAAATTTTTAACAATTTATTATACGTACGTTTTACGTTTGCTGAAAGGGCATGGCCATACATCAGTTATAAGGAACGAAAAACATATGGAAAAAAATTATGCAACTTCTTGATTGTGGAAGGAAAGTTTCAGTTATATTCCTCTTTAAATCTCTCTCAGAATAAATCGCCATTTTTAATTAAAATAAACCAAATTAATGCCATTATCTATTAGAAAAATATTATAGTTAATCCTCTAGCGGCAACGTCATCATAAATGACCTGTTCTGAAAGAGGGCAGTGTTTTTCTCTTGCAGAGGTAGGGGCGAATTTGTCTGAAAAGGTTCAATTGACGAAAGCGGGTTTCAGACGACAAAACAACGGCCTCATACTTGAGAACCCTAACCTCAAGAACATTACGCGAGCCTATTACTTTTGACGTCACACTTGTTTTTACAACCTGTCCGTTGGCAGATTTAGGAAGCAGTGAGAAAACTTGCTATGGAGCTGGGTGTCGACGTCACCATGCTGACTAACCTTAGTCGAGAAGAGCAGCAAAGTAATCTTGCCACACAAAGATCATTGTTACAAACAGAAAGTCTTTCTTGAAAGGGTAACGCATAAGATACAAGAAATTACATTTTTTGTTACTATCTCACAGGCATCAAAGCCTTTCGCTCAAAGTTTAATTAATACTTCAGAATACCGCTTACTTGCTATTAAATAAACGGATTGTTTTTGGGAAATCCATTTTTAAAAATGTCTGACAAAAAAGAAAAAAGAACACTTAAAAGCTTTAAAAAAACAAGCATTAATCCTGCCAGCATATTTAACCAATTAAAAGGAATTTTAGTGATATGCCTTTACGTGACAAGTATTAAAAACATTTGAAACTAAACCGACTCCCTTTTAATTAAAGGAAGTGGCCTTTTCGCAAAAGCTATGCTAAATACTTTCTTCAATATTACTGAAAGTTCCCGCCCATGACATCGAGAGGGAGATACGAAAGGAGTCCCAAAGTGTAATATTATTGTCCGTAATTTTTTAATGACTAGAGTTGGACCTTTGCAAATGGTAATGAGAATAAAATTGGACCTTTGTAAATGCTTTGGAGAAAGGGAGGTACGCCTTCCCAAACAATACAGCTCAGTGCTCGTCCTTCAAATATGAAATCTGCCATTGCTATCTTCTGTTGTTAAGCAACTAGATACAGAGGAATACGACTCTATATTTCTTCCATAAAATGCAATTCCAAGTTTCAACCATCCATACTAACTATTGTTTTCATCGATGCTCGCATGTCATCTAGGAAATGCATGAAAATTTCCATCGGATTTTCTTCCAACATGCAATCTTGCAGGAGTCTATCGAGTTGATTGCGAGTTAGTGCCTCGTCGAATTTTATTTTGAGTGTGTTGAGCTTCGAGAGCGACCGAACCGAGTCCGGAGCGGTACTCTAGTGCTTATCGTCGAGTGCATTGCGAGTTGTAGCGTGGAGAGTTTCGAGAGTACGTAGAGTTCCAAGAGCGACTGAACCGAATCGGGAGCTGTACTCTGATGCTTTGCCGTGAAACTGCCTCCACCGTTATAGCCTGATAGCCTGAAGGCTGTGTCGCTGATTGTTTCAGTGCGTTTGCGTAGTTTTTCGATGACTGTAAACGTGCTTTTGGAACTGTCCTGTGTAATACTGGCTAATAAATTGCGATTTCATTCTTGATCGAGTGTTGTTCTCAATCACTTCAAATCCACGAACCTGTTAAAAAAAATGCAACAATACATTAACTAACTTGCACCTTGGTGGGAAAACTAGAACATAAATCGTTACAATTTCCTTTCTTTCAGAGAGAAAGATTTTCTTTCTTTACTATCCCATCCCCATTAAATGATTTTAAAGTATAAAATTAATTATTAAAAAGTTCTTATTTACATGACTTTTAAGTTGCTAAAAAATAAAAATAATTTAAATGGGATAATAAGTATTCCTTGCCATATGCAAGTAAAAACAAAATCTTGGAACGTTCGTATAAGAAGCATATTGGAATATTAACAGAAGTTTAAGGGACAATAGATGGGATTCTAAAGAAATCCTGTATATAAGAATAATTTCATTAAACTCTCTAAATTCGCTAACAGTTTTCACGAAAAGTATGCATTTGCCATTAACGCAACAAATTTCTGCTTAATCACTTATAACCAGGAATTCGGCTATTACCAAAAATTATTTTAAGCCGTTAAATTAAAAATATTTTTCTCACATGTTTTATTCCCTCATAGCATACATATCCTTGCTCTATACTTTCATGAACATTTTTAATATTATTTATGCTTCGTAGGAAAATACTTCCCCCTTCTCTCGCCATGAGCACATAAATAAAAAAAATATGAATACTAAATTTTTAATTGTAATTGTACTCCTTCTCCCTTAAATTGCTTTAAACTGACAAGATAAATTGCTTTAAAACTAAAGAGGATATATATAGTCCACTGCAAAAAGAGTGTAGAGATATTAATTTATTTAAAATGCTTTATAAAGCGGTAATTCTTATAATCTCCAATCATTTAGCGAGCGACTGAGAATAGAGCGACGAGACCAATAATTCAAATCCATTTTGTGACGAGTTGTTCAGGCCCTTTTGTATCATTCATTTTTTTGGTCGGGCGAAAAGATTAAATAAAAAAAAACTATATGTTTTTCGGTGTTATATGTTTTCGGACATCGCAATAAATTCATTATGCTTTTCCATAAATTTAAACTCCTGGTCTTCCGAAGGTTAGTCGGACGTGGTGTGTGTTACACTATGAGAAGACGCAGTAGGAAAGAGGAAAATTCCGCATTTCTGTCTGAGACAGGAATGGAGAGTCAAACCCATTCCACCACACACAGTGCCAGAAGCATACGGTGAGATTATTGTTCATCACATTTCAGTTGAATACCAAGGTAGAAACTACTTAGAATTCTTGAAAGTGTGAAACGTGAGAAAAATTAGCTATGCCATCGCCAGCATTCGAACCCTCTTCTAATTGCTGATAGGACGTACTACTGGTTATACCATTAAAACACGTATTGGGGAAAGCGATAAATTATTTTTTTAAAATAGTGGCAACAAATTTGTACTTCTTTCTCCATTATTTGTCAGTATTTACAAACGTCAAATCGTTTCTGTTTATGTGCTGGGAAAAAGTATTGTTTTCACTTTTACATGAACTTTTTAACACTGTTCAAGAGTTTATAAGAGGAAGATGAACTAAATATCTTAAGCAGCGTATATTCCGATATAAGAAATAAAAAAGTTTCACATATGAGTCCTTTTTTTAACTAAAATAAAATTTGATACACTATATGAAAAACAGATTGCACTTATTTTATTATAAATTAACTCAACATGAATAATACTAATATTATTCACTCATAAAATGCATTTAAATAATAGCAATAACTATGAGGTTCAAATTTAACAAAGTTGAAATTCTTTGAAAAACTTTGCCATCTGCTAGGATTTCTTTTCTTGTGGATAATAAAAATCAACTAATTAAATATTTATTTTTGATATGAATGCAGCAGTTAAGATATATTTGAAATTTTCGCACCATTCAGCAGTGCAAGCTTGAGCAAGTATCCTCTTCTTCAGAACCACGTTAAAAGTTTTCAAAACTTAACTATTCACATCTGTTCCACAAATAGAAATTTTACAGTTACACAGTACGACCTGAGCAGTTCAATTTTTAATTCTTCATGAATTTTAGCATTCCTAATGTACCATGGCGCACATACAATCTGTCTCAGAACACAGTTCTGAGCTGTCTGGAGTTTTGATCGAATGGACTTATTAGAATACGCCCATACCGGGCATACATAACAAAGAATAGAACGCAACATGGTTTTGTAGATAAGCAACTTATTATCTATAGATAAAACACTGTTTCGAGCAATTAAGGGGTTAAGTGATGCTTTACGTGCTCGAAACTTTTTCAGACAACGTGTAATATGTGGGTTCCATGAGAATCTTTTACTGAGGATCACCCCCAAATAAAGGACTTGCTTGGCCCAGGGGATGGTCTCTCCATAGAGTTTCAGCTGATTTGGAAATTTTTCTTTTTTGGTGAACAAAATTGCTGTGGTCTTGTCCACGTTGATTTTGACCTTCTATCTGGTCAGCCAAGTCTCAAGTAATTGTATGTGATTTTGTAATCGTTGGATTGCTGAACCAACAAACGCAGTTTGAGTCAGGATCGCAGTGTCATCAGCATACATTGCGAGTGTAGTGTTGTCTGTAGTGGGGATGTCGTTCACGTAGAGGTTGAATAAAGTGGGGCCCAAAAGGGACCCCTGGGGGACCCCTGTGAGAATAGCACAGGGGGATGAGAGTGTTCCAGAAACGTGAACAACGAAGTGTCTACCGGTTAGGTAGGAGTGAATAATGTTAGTGATGTGGCCTGGAAAACCCAGTGGCACTTCAGTGTATGAGAGAAAGAACTGAATATGAACTAGTTCCTTCATTAAAAAGAAAGAAAGAAAGTCAGAAAGGGAGCGGGAATAAAAAAACACAAAATTGTAAAATAACATTCCAATAAATGTCTTGAATTTCAAAATAAGCAATCTTACATTTTGTAAGTTTTTTTCTTGTAACTTCCGCTTTTTTTTGGGGGGGGGAATAAATTCAAACTTCGATCTTGTGACTCATTAGCTGTTTTTTTCGGGAAGTTTTCTTTTTCGTGGAAGAATCTTTCATAAAAAAAATCCTACTGCAAATGATAAATATTTAAAAAAATAAATGTTTTTATTTTATTTTAATTAATGGTTTTATTTTATAAATAAAAATACTGATTAAAATAAAAAAAATTGGCGTATAAAGATAGAAAAATTTGTGAGTCTTGTGTTTATGAGCGCTCAACGATGCAAATGGCGATGATGCAATTTTAGTTGCAAATGACAAAGAGTATTCATTACGAGAGTAAAATAATCAATTTTGCTTTTTATAAATTTAAAATCTTACAACTCAAACGTTTATTAAATCATTTATTTAATAGTTTTATATTAATTAATAGGTAAGGTATAGTAAATAAGAAAAGTGCCTGACTCTGAAAGAAGGAAAATTACAGGATTTATACTAATTAACTAGTTATTATTAGCCCAAAGGGCGTTAGCCTAGAATGGCTATTAATTTCGTTTTGGCATTTTGCGTCGAAGTCTTTAAAAGTCTGAATCACAAAAATCTGAAGAGCCATCAAATTTTAAATAACGTAGTCTCCACACGAATATGGGCATCTCAAACCACAAATTTGGAATTTAGAATTTGTTTTATTATCTATTGATATTTTGTCAGACATTAAATAATTTTTTTATTAATAAACTCAATGATTTCAAAGCGGCTGGAAAAGACAACACTTACAAAAAAAATATCTCCAGCGCGCGAGACTGTGTATCGGAAATTCTAAGGATATGCTCGTTATGAATTATTTTGTGATAATGCTGTTGAGTTGAGTTTTATGGTTTAAGATTTTATGGAAGAACATGAAATTTAATAAATGAAAGTGAAAGCAAAACGTTAAAAATGTTTCCCTTTGGGCCCAAAATAAAATCTGAAATTCTTCAAATATTTTTTATTTTTTTAATTATTTTAGTTTATATTTACTTTTACTCTCAATACTGTCAATTGTCGCCAATAATTAATTTTTGTAGAACTGAGCAGAATTATTGAATACGAGGAAGAACTCATGCTAATACTTCTCCGGGCGACACAATTATTTAAACTGTTTTAGCTTCGGTACCCTTAATTGCTTTGTGAATAAGGCCTGAGTCAAAGCTTATGGGAACACGTGTTGTTTGTATTTTACATTTTTATCTTACATTTTTTTTTATTTTGGAACATTTATTCAATGACTACCCACAAGTAACAGCTTTTAGGTATTGTACAGCTTGTATAATTGGCAGGCTGAGGAGTAAACAAAAAAGATTGTTTTAAATCATCTGAATTTTTACTCGCGGTACTTTAGAAGACAAAGCGATAAGTCCTCTGTCTGCGTTTATGGTTCTAGCATATGACGTTAAAGGTAATGTGGAACCGGGCAGTGGCTACCAACGTGCATAGTTAAGGATGCATGAAAATACTGTAAGTCTTAGTTTAGCTGTGCCAGATCGCAAGTTGGGGAAATGCCCAGAATCCCGATGGGGAAGCTCATTACTAAATCTTGTGCAAATATTGGAAAGTTATTTTCTTTTGTATCTTTGGGGAGCAATAGAAGACATGGTAGCAGCATCTGTGGTGAAAGGGCAATTTATTAATTTTTTAATTTATTAAAAAAATTTAAGCACGGGGTATTATTCGTGAACACGTGGAATTTCATGTTCTTGCTGTTATTGATCCTATAATATGCAGTGGGATTTGCTTTCAAATACACTGCTTCTTGAATTCGCCTTATTTTTACTTATGCCACTTGAAACGCAGCATTAATATGTTCGACATCTTGCAGAATTTACTTCCTTGAGATTTAGAGTTACCTTTACACAACTGGAACGAACTTTTTCAAATCACAAATTCACGGTGCCTCTCACTAACAGTTGTGCGTTCAATATGTCTGGTGTCGAAATTGTTGAATGTATTGATTTAATATATTTGATCAATTTACAAGATAACTGTGAAGTTGTTTTCATTGAATTGTGAGGAAGACTGAAATGCAGCTGGAGTTAGGAATCAGGTAAAAGAAGTTGAAAATTTGTTCTTTGAAATTTTTTGCTACTTAAGGAAATTTTTTAAAAACACGAAGAACCAGGAGATTTTTCATTTTCGTGAATTTTTTACTCATATTAGAGTTTCATTATTTCATATTTCGGAGCCTTTGAGTGAGGAAAAATTGTTTTAATTATAAAATATGAGGGATTTTCAGCAAATTACTGTGATATTTAAATAATTAATTTTACTTTTTACCGAATTAAAAATTTTACAACTCAAAAAGTTATTAAATCCTCTATTTCATAGTTTTATATTAATTAATCTGTATGGTATAATAAAAAAAGTCTGACTCTGAAAGGTGAAAAATGACAGAGTTTATGCGAATTAACTAGTTATCATTTTGTTTTGTTTTTACTTTTACATTCGTCACTTGCCCTCAATAATTAATAATTTTGTAAGCGTAGAGTTATCGAATTCGAGAAAAAGACCTTTGGCAGTTACCATTGACCACTCATTCTAATATTTCTTCGCTCAACACGATTATTTATTCCGCATTTAGCTTCGCTACCCTTAGTTGTTTTGTGAAATGTATTGAGGCCTTAGTCAAAGCTTATAAGAAGGAACAGATGTTTTTTGTGCTTCACATTTTGATTTGACTGGAACATTTATTCAAAGATTACCTACAAATAATAGCTTTTAGCTTACTGCACAACTTTTGCGACTGACAGGCTGAAAAGTAAATAAAAAAGACTGTTTTAAATCGTCTGCTGAATTTTATTCGTGGTACGTAAGAAGTAAGGGGAGGCGATAAGTCGTCTGTTTGTGTTCATTTGACCTTTGAGGTAGCGTGGAACCGTGCTGTGGCGAATAATGTGCATAAGTACTGCAACCCTTAATTTAGCTTTTGTTATAAGGTATTTCTCCCGCCTTCTTCGCATGCCTTCGTGGTGTAGTGGTCAGGAAGCTCGACACGTAAGCGAGAGGTCTGTGGTTCGATTCTCGGCGAAGGCGTTGCTCATTTTCCATGAGTCTTGCTTTCGAAATAAATTCTAATGTCTCTACAGTGTCAGTTTGCAAGTTGGAGGAATGCCCGAGATCCCGATGGGAGGGGGGGTTCGTGTATTTCGTAGATGCCATGCAGGTTTCGTTGAAGCCAGTCGCTGTTGTCGATGGAAGAATCTCATTATTGAATCGTGTGCAAATATTAGGAAATTACTCCAACTGGAGTTGGGGAGCAAGAGAAGATATGGTAGCAGCATCTGTGCTGAAAGAGCAAACCGTGGGCTCTATTCTGTGGGAAAGTATCTCTCTCTTTCTCTCAGGTTAGGTTAGGTTATTCAATTATGGCAAAGCACACGAGGGCTATCTGCCTAAGGGGAGGGATGCCTTCGTGGAGGACTTTCTAAGGAGAACTGGCTCGTATACCCGTTACACATGGGGAAAACCACGAAAACGCCCATGCAGCCAGCCCGTTCGTGGGATTCGAAAGTCATTAAAAATTACAGGCACTCATGGTACACTTTGCAGGTTACATTCATATCTTGCTTTCAATTTCAGGGTCGAAAACTTCGAGCAATGTAAGTTCTTCGTGACCACTTTAAGTTCAAGCTACTCAATTTAGTTTCAAATATCTTTAATTAATTGCACTTTACTGTACTTCGTAAATTTAAATTTCAGTTGCTAAAGTATGCGGGCGTGATTGGTGCTTTTTTTAAAAAAATAATTGCACACAATATGGTGGTTTGACAATTAAGTTTTAAATAATTTTTGTCGTTTCTTGTACAAAAATTATTAATAATGGATTTTACAGAAACAGGTCATTTATTTAATAGCTGAAATATGTCGTATTCTGAAGTATTCCATCATGTTTATTAAACCAGTGTTGTTGAGCATTATTTATTAACGAGCATAATTTTAAAAGCTGCTTAATTTAGAAAGAAATTGCAGTTATTTCGGGAACACTTTTTCTTAAATCTAATTCTTATCTATCAAAAACGAAATAATTATCTGTTAAAGTTTTTGCTTGCTTTACAAGGTATCAATGTATTCAACAAAAAAAAACTATAAATTTTTAATTTGTTATTTCATGCTAATTCTCTTAATTTTTTTCATTCTCGGTATGTTTTTTACACATATTTAAAACTAAACGAAATTATAATAGAGGCGACATTATATTAATTGCTAGT
The DNA here is from genome assembly GCA_000611955.2 of Stegodyphus mimosarum. Classification (NCBI taxonomy): domain Eukaryota; kingdom Metazoa; phylum Arthropoda; class Arachnida; order Araneae; family Eresidae; genus Stegodyphus; species Stegodyphus mimosarum. The sequence continues at coordinate 154,169 of KK118382.1, read as the reverse complement.
ACATATTTTAGATTTCATACTACCAAGATATATAATTTACTTATTATAGCAGGTTTTTCGTAACAGTTTTCACTTACGGTGCGATAAAATTATATTGCTTTGATTATTATTAATATGATTATTTAATTTGGAAACATTTATACACTTAAAGTACAAAGCATGATTTTTAATAGAAAATTTTGGAATTATCTATGTTCGGAAATGAATACTTACGATTCTAAAAATCGTGCATGTGAAATATAATAAGTGACGGAAATTTTAAATTAACTCCAGGAATTACTTCTAAAGTGAAAGATTAGTGTAATCCATAAGTGAAAGTGAGAACATTGCACATTTGGAGATTTCACTTGCATCCTTAATGTTTGCTTCTCTGCTGAAATTAGATTAGACTGGCCAGTGGGGTTCAGGTACCAAACATGCTTATCTATAGGAATTCATTTCACTGTCTATTCATATTCTTTTATAAAAGCTGCCTGAGTTAGCGTTCGTCATTACAATACGAGCATTAGTACGGGAAAGTGCGTGTCTTCTCCTCGTGCCAAGCATTGAATTCCCAGGCAAAGATGGTAAGTAATTTTCCCGGGTTCGAATTATTTTGTATTATATATTTTTTTAAATCTAATACATTTTATATATATTTAAATGGTTTATATTTTTCTGTAGAATTTTTTGTATTTGGAATTCTCGGTTACTACATTTCAATATATATTTACAAGATCGTTCCTTAGTTTTCCTGTTAATTAATTTTTTAATTACTGAGTTTGTACGGGATAATATTTTTATTCCTTATCATTTAATCTTTTAAATTTTGATAATCACAGTTTTTTTTATTTAATGCGTTTTCTGGATATCTTTGTATTTACTTCTATATAATTTATTTTCTTTTAATTTCGATGAATTTTTAACCTGATATTCTTGCCGTTGTTGTTTTCGTGTAGAAGTTACTTTTATCAAATTTCAGTACATTCTCATTTAAACTGATAACATTTTAAAAATTTCTGAATGAATTTTAACGGATAATTCTTCTTAGAAGAGCTTTTCTTGATGGGGGAAGGGATAATAAGAGAGAGAGAAATTGAGTCCAATTCTCTCTCGAAATGAGAACAGATATTTTAAAATTATTCTGAAGAGTTTTTTATTTAGTAGATACTTTGTCCTGGAAAAATTAAAAATGTCTCGATGGAAAATATTGATTTCAATTTTTTTGAAATGTCATGTATGAATAGCGTGTTTGCATCTTGAATAAATAATAATTAAATCTTTATTTTCCTTTTTTATAATATCTCATTTTAAAATTTAATTGCGTTTGTTCTTTCTTGAATAATTAATATCTGTATTCAAAACTAGTCTTGCTTTTCTTTCTTAAATACTTTATTTTCGTTCTGAATCTTTAAGTGTTGCTTTTCAGGTCATACTACAGATAAGTTTTTAAGTTTTGTATTTTCAGTGTTTTGAAAAATAATTATCAAATTAATGTCTCTGGCTTATCTAAACGTTGTTTGTGAGCTAAATAGAAATTTGTGGTTCAAAGTTTTTCATATTTTTTGTAGTTGATTGAAATATATAAAAGCGTTCTCAAAATTATTCTAGCAAAACAATTCCAATGAGTTGCTAAATTTCAACTCTCTAAAATTCTGCAATACTAATCATGTGGTTAAAACATTTCTGTTAAGGTTTCAGTAGATATAATGAATTCCTATTAACACGTACATGTTCAGATTTTCGCCATTTTAAATTTAACTTCTTTTTTTTAGTCTTTTTTTTGTTAAACGTTCAGCTTAGGTGCTAACACTCGTATTTTTTTTTTGCTGTTTATTGGAAGTTAACGTTTTGTGCTAATAATATGAATTATATAGTGAGAAATATTTCTCTGTAGGTTTCTGATTTTTGGTATTATTATTATGTAGTTATGCACGTGGTTCAAATCCTCGCCATTTTGAATTCTACCTTTCTTTTCCCTTTATTTTGAAAAAACTTTAGCTTAGATGTCAACAAATAGTTTTTCTATTATTTTTGCTCACTTTAAATATTTTCGCCTGTTAATTTCATCTGAGTAAAAAAAATTATTGTATTAGCACCAGAAGCGCTATTTGTTTTCAAACTCATTTTTTGACGGAATCACGTTTCAAATTTTTGCCACCAAATGTTATCATGATGCATTAATGAAGAATTTTTATGTATGTAGATATGTTCCTCGTATTGGGGGAAAACGATGGCACCCAAAGCCGTCGAATATTTAATTTTTTTTTTTAATTTTTAAACACGAGGTATTTTTCCTGAACACGTGGAATTTCGTGTTCTTCCTGTTATTAATTCTATAAGCCAATCCACAATATGCAGTTTGATTTGCTTTCAAATGCACTGCTTCATAACTTTGCCTTAAATTTTTTTCCCGTTTTTATTTATGTCACTTGAAATTTCAATGTTAATATGTTTGATATCTTGCTGAAGTTACTTCTTTAAGATTTAGCGTTCACTTTACACAACTGAACCAGACCTTTTTCAAATCATAAATTTACGATGCCTGTCATTAACAGCTGTGCTTGCAATTTGTCTGGTGTCGAAATTGTTGAATGTACGGATTTAATGTATTTGATTAATTTACAAGGTAACTGTGAAGTTGTTCTTATGGAATTATGGGGATTCCGAAATGCGGCTATAGTAGGGAATCAGGTAAAAGGTGTTGTGACTGATTTGCATGAATTACTGCGCAGGAATGTCTTTTGAAAATTACAAAGAAAACTATTTTATGGGGAATCTGTTATCATTTAGAATTCTTACGATTTTTATTCAGCTAAGATTGGTTTGGACACTTCTTTATAAATCATAGCCTTGATTTTAAGGATCCTTAGACAGGTTCTAAAATAATTCTATTCTAAATCATCTGGAATACCATTAGGCAAAGTTCAATTGATACTCTAAATTAGGGGTGGGCAAACTTTTCCAGGCTCTGGGTTATTTCTAATTTTTTCATAATGTTGCGGTCTACTAAGTGACGTAGGTGAAAAAAAGTCTATAGTATTTATTATAACTTAATATGGAATATGCACTTACTTACCTAATCCTATTTAAAAAATTCTTAGTCATAAAATCGCGTTTATCGAAACGCAGGATTCAAACATAATATTAATAGCCACAAAATATAATAACTTCAAATGATGCATTTATTATCAAATAATTCAAAATAGATTAAAAAATGAATCATTTTCATCCAAAGAGTTAGTTGTCGTTATATTTAGTAGGAGACTTAGTCTATATACTATCTAGCAGTCTTGAATATATTGATGTATAATTACTAACTGCTAATCTTGGACTGATTCTAAGTGGTCGTCTGCCAGACGAGAACGATATGTTGTCTTAGTTATATTCATCGTTGAAAATGCAGATTCACACAGGTGGCTAGAGCCAAAGAACGATGTTAGCTGAAATGCACCTTTTTTAATACTAAGACACTTTACTTCGCCTGTTTGATTTCAAAAGTTATTGTTAGGTTCTGAGCTAGTGCTTTTAAAATTATGTCATATTTGAAGGAGAAAAATTTCGGTTTCTCCAAGAGACAAAGTATTGAAGTTTTATTATTTCAACATAATATTTCTCTTTGTTTAACGTATGTCAATTTTTAAACAGCTCGTCAGAAACATTTCCGACACTTTTTAGTTCATTTTTCATCAACTGGGAAGATATTAGCTTTAACTTGTTTCGCAAAACAGTAACAAATCCAATCATTTCTACTACTGTTTGATATTTTTCCTTGCAACTGCAAGTTTAATTTTTTAAGATGGCTTGTTATTTCAATGACAAAAGCTAAATCCATCAAACAACGTCATCACTAAGTTCAACATACGCTTTATCATTTGATTCCAAAAAATCATTCACCTCTCGTAGCAGGTTCCTGAATCTTGTTGTGTTGTTGTTGCTTATGCTCACGTATAGTCTGATGTATAGTCAGCCCAAGTCCACGAAATTCTTCGGGGCAAGGAGCGCACGATTACGCCTATTGTTGGCAACAACCTTGAGAACCTGACAAGTGACAGTGCAATTTGGCTCAATTCACCCCCCTCCCCAATTTTGATGGAGAGCATCCCAGGGGACACGGGTCTGAGGGTCTTCCACCCCTCTCCCCTTCCACCAAACCACACGAGAGGACTTTCAGCTCGCCGAATATTTAGAGTGCCGCCATGGTCGCACCGACAATTAGGCGACTGATCCGTTGGGCGGCCCTCGAATCTTTGTAAAGGTATACTATGACTTAACCAAGAAACATCCGCATGATATAACAATTCCCCCGTAATTAGACTCTTCTCGTTGAGCCTGAAGTATTTTTCTCAAAAAACTTCTTCCTCGAATTTGAAGTCACAATTTTCATGCAGATTCCCATAACATGGCGCATATTTAGAATTTTACAGCAGAAGGTCTGTTGGAGAATAATGCAATGATAAGAAAGGAAATGCGGTAAGTCATCGTCTGTGATACATACAGCCAATATGATACTGAATGTGTCATTGATGGGGCCCCATCAGTTGTCATCGATACAACTTTGTAAATTGAGTTTTTGTTTCTCCTTTATGTAATTTTTAAGGCACAATAAACATCTTAACCTCGGTCTTCTTCTTTAGAGGTAAAATTGTTAGTAATTCGTCTTTTAGACTCATATTCTTAAAAGCTATTCTTATAAAAATTCAAACTTAAGAAATGTCAGCCAATTCCGTAGATCCGTCAAACTGCAAGGAAAAGCAAATACAGTTAGTAATATCTTCTGTCAGCTGATCAGCCAGATCAGAATTCATCATTTCTATACGATGTGAGACAGTTCTACGCGAACGATGCACGTCTTTAATTGCGGAAATAATTTGATTTTTGTTCTTGAATGAATCAAATATCCAATCGCTAGTTTCCAAAAACGCTTTTTTTATCGTTTCTCCATTTGCAAAAGGTTTCTTATGTTTTGATAACACATTACTCACACGAAAAAATGTACCTGTTGCAGCCTTAGGTATAGTATTTGATTTAATAGAATATGATTGTTGTTCCGGATTTATTGCGACTTAATTTATTAAGTCGCAATTAATCTTTTAGTTTCTTGAATTCTTTAAATTTTTGTTTATGCAATTCGCTTTTGAACCGAAAATCTGAATCAAAATTTAGATGCATATTTTCGAGCTGCCTTTCTGCGTTTCCTTTTTGTTTGGAAGTGTCACACTTGCATGACATACATAGCACACACATCATGCATTCACCATTGTAAAAAAAAACTCTTCTTCCCATTCTGTATTAAAATTGTATGTTTTTTCTTTTCTTAACACTTGTTTTCGACGTTGTACACCTATTTTAAAACATGACAGATTGCTATCTTTACTACAAAAACACAAAATTATCAAGGTGAATGTTTGAAGAACTTTAACAACAGCTAGACCGTGGACGTATGCAGCGATCATTGAACATACGTGAACCGATGAATCTGTAACCGACGTATGTACTTAACCTTCATCGTGCGCTTTCAATGAAGGTAAAGGCATCGTCTACACATTCATTGAATAATTTTTTTATGTAAAGATAGTCGCATCGATTGTGAAAAGCCGATTCTCCATTCTAGCTGGCGTTGGTGTTCCATTAATATGTTTCTTTCAGTAAGCGAGTCTTAGATCTTAGTAAACGCCCCCAGAATGTCTTGGTGGGCCCCCGATTGATCGCGATAGACTTAATGCCCACCCCTGATCTATAGGTAAAAGTTTAGTTTGTCTAACATATGGAGGTAAACGCATGCACATTTGAAAAGTTGTTTGACTGGAACAAGGCAAAGTTAATTTTTTATTACTTTGTAGTCCAAAGGGGAAATTTTCCCAGAAGGACTATTAATTTAGTTTTGGCATCTCGATTCACTAAAAGCGATATTTCACTTTTCAAATTGTTGCCACCAAATATTATCGCCCAGTATTATATTTAAAGAAATTAAATAATGAAGAATCTGCATAAATGTATGCATGTTTCTCGCATTGTTATAAAACAACAGTACCTAGAGCCGTCAAATTTTGAATATTGAACGTTTCCATACGAATATGGGCATCTGGAAGCCCAAATTTGAAATTTGGAAATTGTTTATTATCGGTTTCATATTTTGTAAACTTTTAACGAATTTTTGATTATCAAACTCAAGGATTTCGAATCTAGCTTTGGCAACGTTGTACCCAAAAAAAAAAAAAAATAAATTATCTCCTATGCTTGGAGACTGTGTATCGGAAAGTCTAAAGATATGCTGATATTATAATTATTTTGCGATATTGCTCTTGAACTGAATTTTGCGGTTTAAGTGCGAAGAACACATTTTATTTATTAAATTAAGGTAGCACACAAAATGTTAAAAGAACGCTCTTTCGGACATAATTTCTTTTTTATATGGATTTTTTCATTAATTTGGTTTTTAAATTTGTACTTTCTGAATTTAGTTTTTTTTAACATAGTTTAGTTTTTTTTAACATTTAAATATGAATAAGAGGCATTTCTATATCCTACTAAGCACGTGGCTCAAATGTGTTACATTTCGAATTTTATTTTCCTTCTTACTCACTGTTATGTAAAATTTAGTATAGAGGCGAACCAATATGTTAGTCTGCTATTCATAGCAAGCGCAATTTATTGTTAATATTACTGGTAATCTGGTCAGAAGGTTTTTCAGTGTATTTTTATTACATGTTAAACATGTGGTTAGTTAAGCACGTTTACTAATATGCAGTTACGTATTGATCATTTTGAATTTTATCTTCTTTTCTGTGTTTGTTAACGTTTCACCTTAGAAGATAATAAATATATTCTTCAGTTCTTCTTTGCATATCAAAATTTTTGTTAATAATAAGAAATAATATAGTCAAGAAAATTTCTCAGTAGGTTTCCAGTATAAATATGTAGTTAAGACACGTTGTTTAAAGATGAGCCCCTTGCTTCTAATTTTTAATTTTACCTTCCTTTTTGCTTTTTCTTTTGTGCAAGTTATACTTTAGGAGATAGCAAATATGTTTTTATTTTTTTCTTGCAAATCAAACTTTTCTGCTAACACGAACCATGTAGTCAAGAAATGTTTCTCAATAGATTTCCGTTATAAATATGCAGCTAGACATGTGGGTGAAGTTTGAGCCATGTATTTTTAATTTTGAAATTTATCTTCCCCTTTTGCTTGTGTTAAAGTTTTACTTTAGCAGATAATGAATATGTTTTTCAGTTCTTTTTTTGCAAATAAAATCATTTTTTAAAATTTGAATCATATAGCGAGAGCGTTTCTCAATAGATTTCCACTATGAATATGAAGTTATACATATGGTTGAAATTTAAACCACGTGCTTCTAATTTTGATTTTTAACTTCCATTTTTCTTTTTCTTTTCTTAAAGTTTTATTTTACGTGATAACAAGTATGTTTTCAGTTTTGTCAAGAATATTTCTCAACAGATTTCAACTATAAATATACACTTGGACACTTTTAATTTTCAATTTTATCTTCTCTTTTGCTTTTGTTAAAGTTTTACTTTAGAAGAAAGCAAATATGTTCCCAGTTCGTTTTGCTAATTAAAATTTTTTGCTAAAACGAATCACAATATGACTATATCACAGTCGAAAACGTTTCTCAATAGATTTCCAGTATAAATATGTAGTTAGACACATGGTTCAAATTTAAGTCACGTGCTTCTATATTCCAATTTTATCTTGCTTTTGCTTTTGTTCAAGTTTTATTTTAAGAGATAAAAAATATATCTGTAGTTCTTTCTTTCAAATAATAGTTTTTTATTATTAATATGAATAATATAGGCATTTTCGTTTCTCAATAGATTTCCACTATGAATATGAAATTATACACGTGGTTGAACTTTAAAGCCCGTGCCTCTAATTTTGATTTTTACCTTTTTATTTTTCCTCGAACTCTTTATTCAGAGAAATTCCAAGCAGATATGCTTCGAAAGGCAGCATATATCCCCAATTTTGAAATTATTTTCGAAATGATTCTATTATATACAATGTACGTCCAGAAAGTAAGTTCCGTTTGGTAATAAAAGTAAATTGTGTACAGCTACAGAAAAGTTATTTATTGCACAAAATTCAACAACTCTTAAACTACTTTTCCACATAACTGCCGAAATATTGCAGGCATTTGTCATAGCGTGGCACAAGTTTTTGTATACCTTCTTCATAGAAATTTGCCGCCTGTGTCTTCAACCAGTTGGAAACAGTTTCTTTCAGCTCGTCGTCATTGTTAAAGTGTTGACCGCCAAGGAAAGACTTAAGATGTAAGAACAGATGAAAGTCGCTAGGAGCGAGGTCAGGGCTGTACGGAGGATGGTCAAACACGTCCCAGCCAAATCCCTGTAGGAGGTTTTTCGTCACATTTGCAGTGTGTGGTCGTGCGTTGTCGTGAAGAAAAACAACACCTTTTGACAGCAATCCTCGGCGCTTATTCTGAATTGCACGGCGCAATTTCCGAAGTGTCTCGCAATAAGCATCTGCTCTGATTGTTTGACCACGCGGTAAGAAATTAATGAGTAAGATGCCTTTCCAGTCCCAGAACACTGTGCACATCATTTTTCGAGGTGTCAAGATTTGCTTCGGCTTAACCTTTGCTGGGGATGAAGTGTGCCTCCATTCCATTGATTGCCGCTTACTTTCAGGGGTGTCGTAAGAAACCCAAGTTTCATCTCCTGTGACTATCTGTGTCAGAAATTCTTCACCGCTTTCAGCATAACGGGTCAAAAACTGAAGTGCACTACCCATCCGTTTTGTTTTGTGTTGCTCAGTAAGAATCTTTGGTACCCAACGTGAGCAAAGTTTACGAAATTTCAGTTTTTCGGTAACAATTTCATGCATTAGTGATCGTGAAATTTGGGGAAATTCCATAGCGAGAGCACTAATTGTAAACCTTCGGTTTTCATGGATCTTGTCATCAATCGCGTGAACCAGTTCTTCTGTAACCAAAGATGGACGCCCACTTCGTTCTTCATCGTGCGCATCACTACGTCCGTCATTGAACTTTCGGACCCATCTTCTCACCTTTGAATCACTCATCGCTTTTGGTCCGTAAACATCGCAAATTTGCCGATAAATTTCACTAGGTTTCACTTTCCTCGCATTCAGAAAACGAATCACAGATCTGATTTCACAAGCGGCGGGATTTTCAATCAACACCGACATTGTAAACAAGCACAACAAAGCGTACGTGACTGACAGCGATCTCCAAATGGCGCGCGTTTCTTCTCCTTGATACAGAGCGTCTACTGCGCATGTGCGGAACTGCGATCGTAGAGCTGCAGCGGAGATAAATTGAAACGGAACTTACTTTCTGGACGTGCCTCGTATATATATATTCAGAAAGTTTTGAAGCTTCTACATGAAGATGAAAGATAAATAAGTAGAAAAATCAGCCCCTAGTGCTGCTAAATTTTATAATCGAATTTGCGAAATTAAAATAAATAGAATTTTTCAAGGATGTGTAAGAACCATGATCTCCTGCTTTCGATGCGGGGCTTTTGTGGTCCTACAAAACAGTCGAAGTACTAGAAGGCAAGAATGTTTAGCAATGACTTCGGTCTTTTGTAATTGTTTGTAACCTCTATTTATAAGAATTTAGTTCTTTGTAACGTTTTGCCTAGTCATTGGAACAAACAAACAAAAAAAATTCGAAAGTCTTCAGATTTTAAATTACGTCCAAAGGTGCGTTTTTTAAACATTTTGTGTGCTACCTTTATTTATTAAATATCATGTTCTTCGCACTCAAACCATAAAATTCAATTCAAGAGCAATATCGAAAAATTATTATAAAATGAGCATAACTTTAGAATTGCCGATACACAGTCTAACGCGCGGGAGACAAAAATGTGTTTTCTGTACAACGTTGCCATAGCTTGCTTTCAAATCCTTGTGTTTGTTAATCAAAAATTCGTTAAAGGTTTATAAAATATGAAACTGATAATAAAACAAATTTCAAATTTGGACTTCCAGATGCTCATATTCGGGTGGAAAAGTTCAATATTTAAAATTTGATAGTTCTGGGTATCGTTGTTTTATCAAAATGCTAGAAACATATATAATTTTAAGCGGATTTTTCATTATTTAATTTCTTTAAACATAATGCAGGCGATAATATATACCAAAACGAAATTAATAATCCTTCTGAGTAAACTGGTCCTTTGGCCTAAAAGTGCACTTTTATAAGATCTGGAAGCTTTCGGATTTTACATTACGCCCAAAGGGGCGTGTTTTTAACATTTTGTGCCTAACCTTTATTTATTAAATATCATGGTCTTCGCACTTAACCATAAAATTCAATTCAACAGCACTATCGCAAAATAGCATTAAAATGAGCATATCTTTAGAATTTCTGATACAGTCTCGCGCACTGGAGATAAAAATGTGTGTGTTTTTTTCTGTACAGTGTTTGCCATTGCTCGCTTTGAAATTGTTGAGTTTGTTAATCAAAAATTTTTTAAAGTGTTACAAAATATGAAACTGATAATAAAACAAATTAGGGCTTCCAGATGCCCATATGTGAAGGAGTAAGTTATTCAAAATTAGATGGCTCTAGGTACCGTTGTTTTATCACAATGAGAGAAATATGGATACATTTATGCAGACTCTTTATTATTTAATTTCTTTAAATATAACACAGGGCGATTATATCTGGTAGCAACAATTTGATTCAACAAAAGTGATTCGCCGTTTATAGTGAATCGACACAAAATGCCGAAATGAAATTGATAGCCCTCCTGGGCTATCAATATATTGCCCTTTGGGCTAAAATTTTTTTCTTCTCCACATTTAGTAACGTAAGCTTCCTTTCCTTTATCCTTTTGTCTTTGGTTGCAGACTTTAAAGAATTCTATTTGTTTTTTTTTTTTTCATTAGAAAAGTTTATTTTTTGCTTAACTGATATTCATTTCTCATTTTTTTTTGCTTTGCAGGATTTAAAAGATCTCGCTGTCGCAATGCGGCAAGTTATGGAGAATTCCGACAGTGAAGCTATTAAATGTATTTTAAGAAAAGGTTACTATAACGAATATATATTCTCTGAGGCTACAGATGATCCTGCTGGAATACCTTCCATGAATTTGCCCCAGCTGTTGCGTGTTACTGGAGCAGGTAATTTTACAAGAAAATGTATTATCTCATAAAGTGCATTAATGTGTAAACTGACTGATGAATCGCAGAGAGATTCAAGTGAATAATATTTCCAATTCTAAAAAAATATGTTAAGAGTTAACTGCAGTTATTATTACTTGCAGTTATTAATATTTTTATAATTTTATTCTCCTATACTTTTTTTATAGTTTCACCATTCATTAATAATTTTACTCGATAATTTCATTGGCCTTTGTCTATAGCATTTATCCAAATATTGTCAGATTGCGGTTTGTATGAGTGATGAAGCATTTCAGGAATTCGTTTTCAGCATCTTGGAAATTCTTGGAAGCTCTACCTAAATTAAATCGTTAAGCTGCTTGACTAAACATTTTGAAAAGATTAACGGGTGTCGGAACCCCCTATACCGACAATGTTAAATTGGCCATTTTCGATGTACCTTTTCTCAAAATCTGCTGTAAATATACTCTTGAAATTTTTTGTGTAATTAACGTATACCTATCTGGTTATACTGAAATGAGCTTTTGAAACATTTTGAATTTTAGACTAATTTATAGACCATTTTATCGGACATAGTAAAATTTAGTACTTTTCTCAGGAAAACAATTTGTGAAATTTTTTTATCTTCATTTATCACAAAAAGCTCATTTCAGTAAATATTAGAAAATATAATAAATAAGCCATAAAAATTTTAGGTACCTGGGAGCAGTAGTTCCTGAGAAAAGTACATCGAATATAAAAAAATCACGTTTGGAAAAAACGCGTTTTTATGTAAATTTCCTCATTTATCAAAGCATTACATAATAAAATAAAACTAGATTATTTAAAGTTTTAATTTTCATAGAGATTAAGGTATAGTATTTTTTGAAAGCAAAGCGAGCAATGGTAAACACTTTTAGTGTAGAGAATTTGAAAATGCGAAAATCCTAAAACAATATTTTTTGAAGATTTTTGGCTTCCAACACCCCTTAATTTTATTAGTGCCCAATAAAATATTAATTTAAAAGAACATTGTTTTTCAATTTATACAAGCACAGACGACCACTGTCAGCTCTTGGTAAGTTTGAAGTTTGCACACTTTATTTTCAGAAGAGATTTTAGAGTTTATTTACCTTAACTTTTAAAGTAATCCCTTTGAATTAAAAGTATTCTGGAAGAATTTAAAATATTTGAAATGCTGCTCGACTATTGTTAGCCAAATTTTATTGATAAAATGTATTTGAACATTCAAGAGCTTAAATTATGTGCTTTTTAAACTAAATATTATTTATACTTTTTAAAAAAAAATGCCTTCTTTTTTATAAGACTGTATTCTTGAATTCATTTTTCTTTAAGTATAGATTTGCTTTCATTTTTACATAAGGCCTTTCTTCTTTTTAAATTCTTATATTATTATATATATTATATCACACACACACACACACACACATTTTACATTATTATTTTATATTATGTCCCAAATTTTTATAATTCTTAGTAATAACTAATGGGTAAATTTAATTCAAAATGACAGTTTTTATGAAGAATCATGTTTCAATATTTTTTGCAAAAATGATGTGACACTGACATCAAATTAATTTTTGTTTAGTTCCGGTTTTACTTGGGAGATCCCGTTTTTTTATCACGTATTCCGGTTTTCTGGTACATCAGCGAATAATATTTACATTTTAAACATTTGTTGTGAAAAATGTGTTTCAACAATAAAAGAAATTTATTGATTTGATGAAGCTTAACTGGGCAAATTTCATTCCCCCATTCTTAGTGATTTTCAGCATATTTGTTTTTTATTTAATTTTATTTGATCTGATTGGTCTTAATATTCTATAGACAATTGTAGAACTTCTTATGAAGATTCAACCAACATTTAATCAGTAGATATTCATAATTCACGTTGTTTTCACATGAGTATATGGAATATGACGAATTATATTCACCTAATAGTATGTACACATCAGGACTGAGTGTTCTGTGCATACTTTTGGCGAACATGGTCTTAACCGTGTAAAGTCCTGATCTTGAACAGGGAGCTGAATGCAGCTATATTCTGTGGTAGAATAACTGTGGTTAAGTGGTAGAATAACTACACGCAAGGAAGGTTTAAAGTTACCCTTTTATTAAACCACAATTAATTACAGTCACTTCCAACTCGGAAGGGATAACAGAAAATAATGACCGCACTTGGGTCTAAACTGAACAATCAAATAATTTAAAATAAAGTGAGTAGAAATTAAGTAGTTGTTGCTCACAGCGCTATAAACGCGAGGTTGGCCTCTATGCTAAACTATTAATGGTGCGTAGCAAGATTTATCTAATACTAACACTCTTAGATTTCTTCAATAAGTAATGGCGTAACAGCGCTAAGGCTTAAATACTAGCTAGTCAGGTGGACGTCGAACAGAGCCGCAGTGATCTGAGACTAAAAGCTCTCTCACACCGAGAAGTTCCTTGCTAACCTTTTAAATACAAAACTTGGCTCTACTTCAAATTAGCATAAAGCTGAAACGCGCGCTCGTTCCAACGGGAAGTTGAAATAAGAGTTCATAGGAAAGAGGAAATTAATGCAAAACTTTGTTAGTTTAACTAAAACCTTACAAACTAGTCAAAAATGTAGGGGGCAGTTCTATAGCCTACTCGGCCCGAAAAACGAAACCTTTCGTTTCTCATGTCTTAAAAACGTGACTTTATAATGTATTTCTGCTGGCTTTACCGCGTGCTTTCGTGGTGTAGTGTCCCCCTCGACATAGAATCGACATCGACATGTGCTGTAGTCAGCACACTCGACGCGTATTGGAGAGGTCCATGGTTCGATTCCCGGCGAGGGTATTGCACATTTTTCATCTTTCCTGCTTCTAAATAACCTAATGTCTCTACAATTTATTTTGTAGAGACATTAGGTTATTTAGAAGCTGGAAATACGTATGTTAGAACAACGTTATTTATACATAACGTTGTTTTCTAACATACGTATTTTGACACAAAATCGGGCTTTTTCTGAAATGACATGTCAAGTTTTTTTGATATTCCGATTTTAAAATTCAAATTATGTCTAAAAACTAAATTTTGTAAAATTTAGAGGGAGATTTAATTAGCAATTTGTAAATTTACCTTAGCGTACTTTTTTTACTTTGTGTCGAGTGTAGTTTACATAGTGAGCTTCTTACTTTATGGCAACCAATTTCAATTTACCTTTCACTTTACGCGGGAGGAAAAAAAGTATCTCCTTTTCTTTCTTGCATACTGTCTTATTTCATGTTATAATTTTTAATCACAATTTTTATTTTTAGACCTGCGTTTCATTTTTGAAATTTCAGTTTAAGTGTATGAGCTGCATGGTTGAATTATAGGTCTTCAAATAGTTATTTTAAGCATTCCATTTATTTATTTGTGTACTTTAAACATGTTTATTCACATAAATGTTTTTAAATTTGATTTTGTTTCTTGAATAACATTTCTTTCGAAAGAATGCTTTGTCACCCAGTGTTGGTTACGATGCTTTTGAAAAGCGCATTCTGCATTAAAAGAGAATATACATCGTTAATTCGTCTTTGAGTGGGCAATTCAGAAAAAATGTATAAATGTGAAAACTGTATTACTTCATTTTTTAAAGCACGAAAATCAAATAACATAACATAAGAAGAAAAACTAAATTTTATGCAAATTAATAAATAAATAAAAATAAATAAACAAATATTTTATTGCCTTAATGATTTATATTTTCGTTCTTAATGGCTTATTGCCTAGAGAAAATCTTAATTTATTAATGGTTTTCTTTAAGTCATTCATTCTGTAGATACATCGGAAGTCATTCTGTGATTTTTATTCGCTATATACCATACTCACTTTTAAAACATTTCGTTTTCTGTGATATTCTTAGCTTTATGTTTACTGAAGCTGAAGGTTTTGAATCTTTAGCTGAGACAGCTTCTGATAGTTGTATGTTTCTATGAGGATTTTTAACCAGCTCTCTTTAAAAAATTATATTCCGGTTTAGCAGTCTTGTTAGCCATTGTTTTAAATACGCACCGGTACAATATATGAGCCAGCTTATTCTAATTAATGCGTAATGCTTCTTTCAGTCTTTCTCCCGTCTTAAATTCCAAGAACACCAAGTGAATACAATAATAGCAAATATAACTGATCATTAATTTGCACGGAAGCTTGGTATTTAAAAACTAAGGTGATAAGAAA
Source organism: Stegodyphus mimosarum (assembly GCA_000611955.2). Lineage (NCBI taxonomy): Eukaryota > Metazoa > Arthropoda > Arachnida > Araneae > Eresidae > Stegodyphus > Stegodyphus mimosarum. The sequence goes on along the minus strand of KK118382.1, from coordinate 138,868 downwards.
GCTCTGATAGTTTGATCTTTAAATATTTCCAAATCAAATAGTAGATTAGAATCTGTAGGGTTTCAATTATAATTGAAAAGTAGAGTAAAAGTCCTGAAGACCATACTAGACAGATAGTTAGTTACCGCTACGTTTTGAACAACCCACAAAGTAGAGAAGAAAGTTTAAGAAAAAACCTTTTTATTTTATTTCAGCTTCAACATACAGTCGCAACGTGTACTGCAGACGACATTTCCACAGCTTGTATGTATTTTAAATTAACAGAACATACAATTAAATTCAAATCTCGCTAACATAATCTAAAACTACATATTAAATAGAATAAGCTGGCTCATATATTTGACTGGTGCTTACTTAAAGCATGAGGTAGTATAAATGCTAAAGCCGGAATATCAATTTGAACAAAGCTGGCGAAAATCCTAACACTAAGACAGAACTGCCAGAAGTTCTCGCAACTAAAGATTCAAAACCCTTAGCTTGTATACACATAAAAACAAGTTGGAATGCAAATGAGCTGAAAAAAGCTTATTTCCATTCCGGAAAGAATAATAGGTGATTAATTAACAAAAGATACTAATAATCGAATTTAATCCGATCTCTTAATTTAAGCGGTTCCAGTAGTGGCCGAGAGGTTAAAGAGTGCTGAGAGTTTACCTCGAAAAGCCACATAGCCGAACGAGCTGACTTCGTATTTTTCGAGATTTCCTTTGAATAAAAGTAAGACGTTAAAAGAGAATTCGTAATGTTTTGCGTAGTATTTGATAAAGTTAGTACAGTCATTAGTAATTAGTACAATAGATTAAAAGGAAACGCTCTGAGTATCTCATATTTAGTAGTATGAAAAGTAAGAAATGCAGTATTTTATTAAAACTGCATAGAAGAATACTCTTTAAAGTTCCAGAAAATATTATCCATGGAGGCCTCCAGAGAGAAATGGAGATGTAACATCAATAAGTATTTAAAACAA
>KK118382.1:111619-137883 GCA_000611955.2 Stegodyphus mimosarum | reverse complement strand
GTTAACAGTAAAATAAAAATGTAACAAGAAAAAATGTTAAAGAATAGAAAAAAATTGCATTTAAAACGAAAAAAGAAACAAAAATGTTAAAAAAAAATTTTTAACTTACTTTTTGAAGCAAAATACATCAGGGGGAAAACCTGCATTTGTAAAAACAGAGAAATGGAAAAAATTATGAAAATAAATATTACTTTTTTGAAAACAAAATGAAAAATGCAGTAACAACTTCTTTAAAATAAAGTGCGAAAAGGAAAAATTAAACTTGTAAAAATAAATATTACTTTTGTAAAAACCATAAAAAAAGTAAAAAAGATTAAATTTGGAAAATAAAAAACCTTTGCAAAATAAAAAAGTGAAAAGAAATGTAAAAATAAATTTTCTTCTACGAATATAAAATTGTGGAAACATTAAATTGCGACAGTAAAATTTATGTTAGCAAAAGCAAAACATATAAATTTAATTTAGTAAGAACGAGAAGAAAAAAAGGAGAAAACAAAATGAAAAATGTAGCAACAACTTCTTTAAAATAAAAAGCGAAAAGAAAAAAAAAATAAACTTGTAAAAATAAATATTATTTTTGTCAAAAATAAAAGTTAAACTTAAAAAAGTTTTTAAAGTAAAAATATGAAAAGGAATAAATTTGGAAAATAAACTTTTGCAAAATAAAAAAGAGAAAAGACAATGTAAAAACAAATTTTCTTCAACGGATATCAAATTGTGGAAACATTAATTTGCGACTGTAAAATTTACGTTAGCAAAAGCAAAACGTATAAATTTAATTTAGTAAGAACAAGAAAAAAGAGAAAAACAATGAAAAATATTCTAATAATAAAGCAAAAAAAATTAAATTGTGGAAAAATCTTATATTTAAAGCAGCAAAGAATAAAGTAATGGATTAGAAAGCTAAAAGTGAGGTTCATGCATAAGCTATCTTTCTGCCTAGTGACATTATGGTGGTTTCCTCTGTACAAGGTCAAAAGGACAAAGAGTGGATAAAGTAAAATAACAAGTTTGGAGGGACGAAAGGGTTGCCTAGAGGTAACTTTTAGGTATCCCATCTCAGAGATGGCAAGTTCGAATGACGGATTAAATTATTAAAATACTTATTAAAAAGATTAAATAATGAATCATAATTAAAAATAATAATTAAAAAGATTAAATAACTAAAATTATAAAGGAAAATAATAAAGCTGACGTCATTCAAAAACACGTGGTTCAAGACTTCGTTGTCACAAACATAAAAAATATCGTCGTTGCCACAAAATAAAAAATGAGGTTGTTGCCACAAAAAATGAAAACTTTGAAAAGATAGAGTTGTTGCCGCACCATAAAAACGAAACTGATCACTTCCGGGGAAATCCAAAATGGCGGCGAATTTTCCGGCTGTCACGTGATTCAAGATGGTGGTGACGGCACATCAAAGGCGCGTCATTCTTACGTCATCTATTGTTCTATTACGCCATGGCGGCATCCTTTGACCGCACGAGGACGGGAAGCTACTACTTTCATGTTTTATATATGTTGGTCTAATACGTCATAGTGCGGTGTTCTTTATATTCAGATATATACTTTAACAACACAGTCTTAATATTTTACTTGTGACAGTAATTTTTGTATTTAGTAATTTATATATATTTGTAATAAATTCCCCTTTATTAATTTTTACTTTCTCTATAAATAAATATGAACGCAAATTTTATACTTTTATAAATGTTCCTTATTCACTTTTATCTTCTTTATAAATTGCAAAAACAGTTCTTAAATTAGTGTTTTAAAACGCAATCTTTTATGCAGGAAAATTATATAGGTAATTATGTAAATAACTGCTAAATATGCTGTTAAAATCATGGTATGAATATTTTTAACAAATTACACATGAGTTCATACTTAGAAGATTTATAGAAGTTTTCAATTTGGGCAATTTTTATTTTCAGAAAACTTTTTAATTTTCTTGCCTTGGTATGGAGAATGCTTTGATGCATTGAGCAATATTTTACTTCGTGTGGCTGTTCAGATTTCAGATTACGAATTAACGCGACTGCTTTTGGAAAACGGAGCTGACGTTACTAGCACAGACGAAGAAGGACGAACTGCTCTACATATTGCATGCGACAGAATATCTTTAGGTAATGTTAAAAATATTTGTTATATATTTGTACCTTCTTTTCTCATTATATAATAAAACAATTTGTACTTTAGAACAGCAATTAATGTGCTGAATATTTTGCTAAGATAGCGAAAAGCGAACTTTTACATATATAAACGAATCCAAATAATTTATTTTGTATAAGTTTGAAGCCATATATGTGTTAAATGAATCCTATCAAATGAAATTATAAATTGTTTTGTCTTACTACCATATTACAAGTAATACGTATAAAATATAATGTTATTAAATTGGGAAGTAATCATTAAAAAATGCTCCCATTCAGAAACCTTTGAACTGGGCAGAAAGTATCTAATTGTAATAATTATTAACATTTCCCCCAATCATTCAAGAAATTCACTTAATAGCTGTAACGAATGCATTTTCCACTAAACCCTGAGACTCCCTCAGTGGCCAAACAGTAAGATCATAAAACTTGGTATCAGTAAAGATCATTGAACTGGGTTGGCTTAATGAGTTTTCTTAGATTTTCCCAAGTATAATATGAATACGGGCCACTCTTCGTTAACAAGTTTCCATGAAAACATCCCTTCCTTTAGGCAAATATATGAAGACAATCCAAACGTACAAGCACACATTTTTTCTTCGTACGCATTGTGGAAATTTGGACAGGGCGTTAATAACCCAGACGTCCACCAGGGGGTGTGTGTTCAGAGAAAAAAATGCTCCGTATGGACAGGCTTTGAAATTTATTGTCTAAATTATTTTAAAACCAACATTTAAATTTTGCTTGACTATATAAATATTACTGTTATGCTCAGTCAAACCTCTTTGCAAGAACCATAGCAGATAATGTTATCCGATCTTATGCAGACGCTGCTTTAATTTGCATGGGGGTTCATTTTACAATTTCAATGGCTTTGAAATTGCAAACTATAAGACTAATTTTCTAAAACATTACATCATTTTGCAATGATATGCAGTACGCGAAAGTGACACGTTCTTTTAATGCATAAAATGCGTGTGCTGTAGCAGGAATTCCTTGTATTTTTTGTCAGATTCACTAAAGCAAATAATTTAAGAGATCTTTAAGCATTACGATTCTGTTTTTGCATTGCGTGATCAGTTTTAATTAATTGTTTAGTGCTATGCAAGTGCAATAAGTACCCAAATAATTTTATGGATTTTCAATTCGTACCCAAAGTTACATTCAGACAACATTTAATTATCTAATTTTTGCAGGCTAGACATGATAACGGGAGAAAGAGCATACATTAAGTGGATGGTGAGCCAAAATTAGTTGAGAAATTCTGCATTTGATAAAATAATATATTCTAAAGTTATCTTTTATTTCTTTGTTTGCCTGTTTATTAACATTATGCTAGTGTGTGTGTACATATCCATGAATATAGATACATATGTGTATATGTTACTGTGAAAGACCGACATTGGAGAATATCGATTTTCACCGGAGAATGTCAACATTCACCAAATACGTCGGTGAAAGATCGAATATAACATTGCATTCTTGTACATTCGGACCCTCACCGGTGTATGTCGACAATCACAGATATGCTCTGGTTTAGGTCGAAAAGAGAGGCGACTGGCTGTTTCCCATAAATGCAGTTGTAAAAGAAAGTTAAGGGTTTAAGGGTTTGCAATTAATCAGATTTGAATCACATAATTTAGTAAGTTTTTTATTACTATTATTTTATTTTCTCATTTACTACGTACTGTATAATTAAGTAAGTTTTTTAACTTCTATCATTTTCCTTTCTCATTTTGAATGTATTGTGTGTTTTAAGTAGTTGTGTGTTTTTTCGAGACTGAATTACGCAGAAGAAAATATAATATATTGAATATATTCTCATATATTCAACATTCACCATTAGTACACGGTGAATGTCGACATTCACTGGTTAAGTCAGAAATAAGAGTATTTGGAAAATATTTCGGACATACACCAAGCGACTATGTAAATGTTGACATTCACCGGTGAAAGTCGACATTCTCCAGATTTCGGTGTTTCACCGTAACATCTACACATCAATGCTTTGCTTGAAATATATATTACGATGCAATACTACCTTTCTGCTGCTGATATTGTCCACAACGATGAAGATGGATATTGGATAACTTGATTGTAAAGATTCTATTGATATGTACTAAGACGCCCACTAGAGGTGAAAAATCTCGAGTCTGTGAGTAGTTGAGAACAGATATGGGTTCATAGAAATAATATATCTATATTAAAAATAAAATTAATTGCAGAAATACAAATAATCATAAATAAAAACTACAAAATCAGGATAAAAATTTTAAAGGTGAAATTCTCAAGTGTATAATAGCGCGAAAGTCGTTTAAGCATTGGACCTTTGCAGAATAGAAGAACTGAAAGGTAGACCATCAGTTACTAATTTAAATTCTATTCCCTATCTTATGAAGATCGACATTTAAACTTTCGCAGGATTGAATGATTATACTGCGAAATAGCGGAAATGTTTTAGATGTTTGAATTTTTCATGAGCTTGAAACAACTTATACATTGCGAAAAAAAAGGAGACAGTTCTATATCTCCCGTTCTAACTGCGATTGACGAAATTCAATTTGCTTTTTTCATGTCTCGAAATCGCGACTTAGGATATGTTAGATTTATATATAGCATTGTTCTAATATAGGTATTTTGACAAAATCGGACTCCTTCTGAAATGACATGCCATTTTTTTTCCATATTTCAATTCTACGACTCAAATTATGCCAAACTGCCAAGTTCTGTAAAAGTCGCACGAGTAGTTTTTAAAAAATTAGCTTTCAAAATTTTAGCACCTCCATGTTAACTGAACTTTGCATATGTTTATTAATATCTCTTTTTTTAATAAACTTATTTGATTCTTCCTTTCACATTTCGAAATTTAGCTTCATGCCAAAGAAAATTTGCCTATTTTTTATGATTTACGTTTAATTTGTATTTTCATATAATTTTTATAAATATTTCGAAAATAATCTTGAATTATAACGTATAAAAGTTTCGCCCTCATCTTAAAATAGATGTATTTCTAAGCATACAGGCAATATAGTTTACACACTTTGTTAAAATTATTTGAAAATATGAATGATGACTTTTTTTTTTCCGTTCGTGCACAATGGAGAAAAAGGAACGGTGAATGGGTTGCTATAAGTTAAGAAGTTCTCCAAGTTATTCTTGGCGCAAAGTGAAAAAAATTCGTCAAGATAAATTTTTAAATTTCTCCATAAATTTCTCACCAAAAATTACAAAATTTAATATCTTGGCATAATTTGAGTCGTATAATCGAAATATGAAAGAAAATTGGTATGTTATTTCAGAAAATGGCCGAAAAGTTTGATTTTGTGCCAAAATACCTATATTTGAACAAGGCTATATATATAAATCCAATATATATCTTATGTCGCGCTTTCGAGAAATGGAAAACGTAATTTGAATTTCGTCAATCGGCCCAGTAGAACGAGAGAAATAGAACTACTCCATTTTTTATGATAATAATTGCAATTCCTTTCTATAGATGAAATTCTGTTTATTTCTTTTTATTCAAATTTGTTACTTTTTATTAAGCTTCTTTTGATAATGTAAAGATAGAGGCTGCCTATGTACCCTATAATTGACATTTCGTTGATCAATGAATATTTTCTTAGTACCTGAGAATCGATGAACTAATTTTAGAAGCATCATTTTGCGTATCGTCCAGCAGTTGGAGGAGCAATGCTTCTCTTTTCAAGAATACGGACCGCTAATTTTCCTGCATAACTCTTACGTTCTATGTCTCTAAGGACGTTTTGCCTTGAGTAATTGTTTTCTTGTTAAATGGAATAAAAATACGTGAAATATTTCTCATGAAATTCGCCTCTTCTGGAATTAATTCGAATAAAAATGCTTTTGAATCCTCTTCGTAGCTATTATTGATGACAGTTATTTTGTTTCTAATTTTATTGAATGCTGAAAATTGACATATGCATTATTTTTCAGAAATTGTAAAGCTGTTAACTGAAAACTCGCCAGCATATCTTCTTGACACCGTTCAAGATAATGGAGATACGCCTTTAGACAGGGCATGTAGACGCAGCTGTCCAGAAATTGTACAGTACCTTTTATCACAGGGCAGTAGTGTGTTTGTTGATGAAGATCGAGGAACAGGACCTCTGTTGAATGCTGTATTTAATAAGGTGGAATTTGCTACATCTATTGTGTCTATGCTTTTAGATGCAGGCGCAAACGTAAGTAATGAAATCAAATTAAATGCATTAAATGTTAAACACTTAGAATAAACATCTTTGAAGTGAATCCCTTCTAATTTTTATATATATGTTACTTGACAAAGTTTGAAATCCGGCATTCTATGGAATGCTTAGGAATTGCATATAATGCCTAAAAGTAGCCGGCCAAGTATGAAACGATTCATATTTCACACATTTCCTGGGCATTCTATAGAATGTCAAATGACAAACCGGCAAAATCTGAAATACATTTCCGATTCGTTTCGAAGAACCAAACCTACTTATCAGAAGTTAATGAATGATGTAAAAAAGCCAAAATGAAAGAAGGAACCATGGGAGTACTGGCTGCTGAATCGCTAGCATATGATGTTTATGGAAAACAAAAGTACATTCATTTATCCTCTTATAGAAAGCATCAGTACTATACAGTATTACGTCACGGACGTTGAGTTATTTTTCGTGCTTCATGAAAACTCATTTGAGTACTGGACACGGACGACGTAACAAAATGCTGAAAGAACTTTCAAGCAAATACAAAAACGTTACACATAATGATATTAAACTGTACGTCCATCTTTATGAACCCTTGCAGAAAAAACAAAAGGTTATTTTGATTTTTCTGCCAGATAGTACTGATTTCCAGTCTCAGCCAGGTAAAACATACAAATTTATTATGTTGTATCAAGATCATCTCACTATTTTTTTTACATATTTCGAATAATAATTTTTTTAATGGCAAATTATTAATGCTTCAAAATAACATTTGTATTTTTGAGGATCGATCGTCTTTTAAATAATAGTCTTATCATAACCTTTTCTTCATGCTTTGCCTAAAGAACATTTGTCAATTTATAGAATGCTTAGGTATTATATATAACGCCTAAGGGAAGTATGCAATAATTCTCATATTTCATGCTTTGCCTAAAAACGTCCGGCATTATACAGAGTGTCTGGGTATTCTATAGAATGCCGGAGTTTCATACTTTGCCTGTAACATATATTCAAAAAGTTATCCTTCAAGTACGTAACTGTAACATGTTTACTGCACGTAATTTTGCTTTAAAACATTTAACTTTTAAGTCATAGTTATTTTTATAAATTTGCTTGATTGTACACTTTTAGTAAAACTAATTTGCAATGAAATTACGGTCAAAATTAGTGAATATGGTTAGATGTGTGATGCTAATATCATTCTGTACAAATTTCCATCTAACGAAATGGATTAAGTTTCTCAGAAATTAAATGATGGTTGGAAAATCTGTCTTCCGTCTCCTTGTAGAAGCAGACTGATAGTGCTGAAAATAGCTAATACTGCAATATTTCTTCAGGATTATATTTAAAAAGGAAATTATATTTAGTTTGTCAGACGTCAGAATATTGATATCAGTATTTTAAAAGATATATACATATGCCAAACGATTTTTGATGTACCACTCATTAGCATTATGTGAAATAAACCTTGGTGAAACTATTTTTAGAAGAGGTTCTTTTTGTTTTGTGGACCGGATTCAGAAATGTAGGTATGTATGTATACATTCGTACACGCATACATACATACATTTCTGAATGTGGTACCGATAACAGAAACGTGCCAAAAAATAACAAAACTTAATAAAATAAAATGAGGTATCTTAGATAAATTTTGATTTTTGTAAAGGAACAAATGCAATTTACGAATTAAAGTTAGGAATTGTATTTTGAAACAAAACAGTAAACATTTGTGAAGAACAAATGATCATTATTATTGTAAGATCTCTCTTGGCCAACTTGTCAGTCACTGGGATAGTGAGTCACAAAAACGTGCGAAGGGGTTGAAACCCTTTTATTGTACTTTTAAAATTACAACTGCGTCTACTCGATGCTCACAAACTGCGCCAACTCGGCGGTTGAACTAAAAGTAAGGTAAAACTGAAAATAAGAAACTAGATGAACAAATGTCAAAAACTACCGACGAGGCTCTGAGATCTTAACTAACCGCGTTTTTAATTATCGCTGATATTCAGCAAGATTACTGATTTAACAGTTGAAGATCTAGCACTTCTGCAAAGCTATGCACAAAGGCCGACACGCGCTGATCTAAATTCTACCGAGCAATCTCTCCAGCGTAGCTTCAAAGCAAGACCTTTACACGCTCGTTTCGGCTACTATTTAACTCAACTAGCTTCCGCTAAATTTGAATAAACTGCGCGTGCTACTGTAATTTACATACTCTGGCATGGGCATTTCTAGGGGAAAAATGAAGACTAAAAAGGAAAGGAATATGAACTTAAAATAAATGTTAGTTAAAATAAATATAAACCCTACATTATAAATCAGACAAAAAGTAACTTTAACTTTGGATAGAACGATCTATGTCACATGTTTCGGGGCGTTAATTTTTCATCATTGAAAACTGTTGACATATTTGAATTTCATCATTGAAACCTGTTGACATATTTGAATTTCATCATTGAAAACTGTTGACATATTTGAATTTCATCATTGAAAACTGTTGACAAATTTGATCTACCATGTTAGATCATCATGGCAGAGTGAACTTCTTTTTTATTGTTTAAGACGCTGGTTCATTTTCTCTAAATAATGAGAATATCAAAATTTATTAAAACTAATAATATTAAATTTACAGGTAAAATTGCCAAAAGTAAAAGAAAAAGAAAACATAAAAACCTTTCTATTTTTCTGAGCACTTAACAATGGAATCATTAAATTAGTATACAGCAACAAATTTATTGAGACATATTCACTCTGTTAGGAGGCTGACTAAAATTAAAGAAAATGTTCTTCCGTTGCCAAATCAAAATGTACGATAGAAATAATTGAATACTATTGTGTACGACAATAGTATTTATCCAATACATCGAAATTTCTATTAACAAAAGGAAAAGAAATAAAAACTAGAAAGAGAAAGTGTAACTGCTCTGAAAAGTTAAAACAAGTCTCCGCAGACTAGATAAAATAAAATTTATATGAATGAATAAATAAATAAATAAATGAATAAATTAATCAGGCACAATAAAAAAGACCCCAAAATGGGAATTTACGGGTTCAACTCTCATTCACATATCGCATTATAACATTAAATTAAATTAAATTAAAATTTATTTTCCTTATTATGTATACTATATTATACCCCCAGCAATTTAAATAAGACTTTAAGTAAAGTCTTATTTAAATCCGATTATGGGAGAATATTAAGTGTAGATTATTACTAATAATTTGCTTTCATTTTATTGGCAATAGCGTGTCTAACCATTTTCACTAGAATTTGCTTCGTATTTGTCCATAACCTTTGAATGTCAAGACATTTTTAGAAATGTTAAAAAATATTTATCATCTTAAATACATTCGCCTTATTTCATATCAGAAAATATCCGACATGAAGTAAAAAGGCCATGTCGGGATTAATTTTTCGAACTTCAGCCGGTTTCCACAAAGTCACGCTTTAAGAAAAGAGAAAATATGATTAATTTCTAGGAAAAACGTTTATTGAAAAAATCGTAAGCTATGTCCTAAAAAGTAATACATTTCCTTAGTTTTATTTAGTAAAGCGTTTCAGACAGGTGTTAAATGAAAAAAAAAAGAGAAATCCGAATAAAGGTACATTTTAACAAAGTGTATGAATTCTTCAGAAACGCTCAATAAATAAGTACATCTTCGTTTTCATTTTATGTACCATATTTATTCCCTTATATTATCCTTAGCTTTTTGCACAAGGCTGTGAACATTTTTTAAATATTCACGTAAATTCCCTCTTCCTCAAGGCGTTTAGAAAGCTACCTGTCTGAATTTTAAAGTGGATTCTTCCATGTAGTGGTTCATTTCCTTACTGAAATGCAGGTTTCTTTTTAACCAATGACATTGTGATATTTATTGGTAGTTTAATCCATGAATATATTTAATTTGTAGTAGTCGTACTGTAATCACGTCCTTTGGAAATCAAATTATTCCCATAATTTTCACTACTCGATTTTCATACAGCAAAAATTAGTAACAAAAAAAAAGGCAAAAATACGTTAGTAAATACGGTATATATGAAAAAGGACTTAAAACTACCAGTAAAGTTTGAATATTCAACTCAGCAGAGGGCATTTTTATTGAGTTATACAATTTGTGTGTGCGAAAATTTCTCTTTCGGCATCTTTGAAGACGAGGCTGATAATTTGTTTCTGTTGCTTAATAATTCATCATATACTGGATCACTTAACTTACGACTAATATTAATAATACTTGTAATACTTGTTACTATTCTAATGCTTTAATTCATATGAAATCCTAAAATCCATTTTCTTTTGTAGATTAACCACCGCGACAGGTTTGGAAATACAGCATTGCTCTATGTTGCACAGCTATCTGCTCTGGATCTATGTGGTCAAGAACTGTTATCTTCTGTGGGAACCGCATTTGCAGGATATTTAGGCTGGAGAGAAAAATGTTCAAAAGTTGATTTAATTACGCTCTTGATAGAGCGTGGAAGTGATGTTAACGCTGTTGATGTAAGCGGTCGATGTGCTTTACACTGGGCAGTAATTTCAACGCAAGAAAGTTTTGTTTGCAAACTTATTGTTTCAGGATGTGACATCGACAAATTTGACGAAAATGGACTTACGCCTTTGTACTACGCATGTCAAAGAGGAAACAAAAGATTAGTCGATTTACTTATAATTTCTGGTGCTGATTTAAGGGCCCAAAATTGGGAGATCTCTTTGAATAATTTCGAAAATGAGACAACCATTCAACTACTAAATTATGTTATATATAAATCGAAGCAGTGTCTTGACTTAGAAAACTTATGCTATATCGTTCTCAGAAAAAAGCTCACAAATTTGGAAAAAGATGTCTATCATCTGGGATTACCTCAATTTATAATAAAACGCTTACTGCTTAAAATCTGCGAAGAATAGGTACCATGTGTATAAAAGTAAGATTAAATAAAATTGCAACTGCGAGGAATAGGTACCATGTGTATAAAAGTGAGATTAAATAAAATTGCAACTGCGAGGAATAGGTACCATGTGTATAAAAGTAAGATTAAATAAAATTGCAACTGCGAGGAATAGGTACCATGTGTATAAAAGTAAGATTAAATAAAATTGCAACTGCGAGGAATAGGTACCATGTGTATAAAAGTGAGATTAAATAAAATTGCAACTGCGAGGAATAGGTACCATGTGTATAAAAGTGAGATTAAATAAAATTGCAACTGCGAGGAATAGGTACCATGTGTATAAAAGTGAGATTAAATAAAATTGCAACTGCGAGGAATAGGTACCATGTGTATAAAAGTGATATTAAATAATTGCAACTGCGAGGAATAGGTACCATGTGTATAAAAGTGAGATTAAATAAAATTGCAACTGCGAGGAATAGGTACCATGTGTATAAAAGTGAGATTAAATAAAATTGCAACTGCGAGGAATAGGTACCATGTGTATAAAAGTGAGATTAAATAAAATTGCAACTGCGAGGAATAGGTACCATGTGTATAAAAGTGAGATTAAATAAAATTGCAACTGCGAGGAATAGGTACCATGTGTATAAAAGTGAGATTAAATAATTGCAACTGCGAGGAATAGGTACCATGTGTATAAAAGTGAGATTAAATAAAATTGCAACTGCGAGGAATAGGTACCATGTGTATAAAAGTGAGATTAAATAAAATTGCAACTGCGAGGAATAGGTACCATGTGTATAAAAGTGAGATTAAATAAAATTGCAACTGCGAGGAATAGGTACCATGTGTATAAAAGTGAGATTAAATAATTGCAACTGCGAGGAATAGGTACCATGTGTATAAAAGTGAGATTAAATAAAATTGCAACTGCGAGGAATAGGTACCATGTGTATAAAAGTGAGATTAAATAAAATTGCAACTGCGAGGAATAGGTACCATGTGTATAAAAGTGAGATTAAATAAAATTGCAACTGCGAGGAATAGGTACCATGTGTATAAAAGTGAGATTAAATAATTGCAACTGCGAGGAATAGGTACCATGTGTATAAAAGTGAGATTAAATAAAATTGCAACTGCGAGGAATAGGTACCATGTGTATAAAAGTGAGATTAAATAAAATTGCAACTGCGAGGAATAGGTACCATGTGTATAAAAGTGAGATTAAATAAAATTGCAACTGCGAGGAATAGGTACCATGTGTATAAAAGTGAGATTAAATAATTGCAACTGCGAGGAATAGGTACCATGTGTATAAAAGTGAGATTAAATAAAATTGCAACTGCGAGGAATAGGTACCATGTGTATAAAAGTGAGATTAAATAAAATTGCAACTGCGAGGAATAGGTACAATGCGTATAAAAGTGAGATTAAATAAAATTGTAACTGCGAGGAATAGGTACCATGTGTATAAAAGTGAGATTAAATAATTGCAACTGCGAGGAATAGGTACCATGTGTATAAAAGTGAGATTAAATAAAATTGCAACTGCGAGGAATAGGTACCATGTGTATAAAAGTGAGATTAAATAAAATTGCAACTGCGAGGAATAGGTACCATGTGTATAAAAGTGAGATTAAATAAAATTGTAACTGCGAGGAATAGGTACCATGTGTATAAAAGTCAGATTAAATAAAATTGCATTTGTTACATGAATTTCAATAATGTTGTAATTACTGAGTTTTAAAATTTGATAAAGTTAATTAAAATCATAAGCATTAATTTATGCTTATGATTACTTAAAAAAATTTCATGGCCTTTTTTTTCGCTCTTTCTTCACTTTTTCAATTCTGTAGTATTTGCTATACTTTCTTGCAAAACTTATTACATGTTTATAGCAACACAAACAAATGACAATATAGAAATGCATACGTTCTCTCGTTGCAACAATAAAGAAGAAAGTCTACACATTTTGGAAATTGAAAAAAACGAAGTACCAGACTTTTTTGTTAGAAAGTAATTCCTGCAAAAAATAAAATTTGGTAAAATTTTACACAATTTTTAGAATTATATTTGATTATTTTGTATAGCTAGTTTACCAGTAGCTTAATAGCAGAGATCACTGAACGGTGGTTAGTCGCTAGTTTCGAATCCTAGCAAGCGGTCTAACTGCATGAGTTCTTTCCACGTTGTCCACATGTGTACAATTTTCCACAATGTGTAAGTTATAAATACGAAATAGTAGATTTCCTTTAAAAGTTTTCCAAGATGGCATTCCTATTTTAGACAGATACTTCTTGTGCAATTATTGTAAAGTATTCAAGAAAACAAACAAAAAAAAAGACATTTGCTCTAATAAAAACAGTTTATTTTATTGCATACACATACACGTATAAATGCATGATTGACAGCCAACCATGAGTGTGAATGGTAAGTTCGAGTTACTCACAATGCTAAATGCATAAAATTTCGCTTGAAAGAAAATCTTTGAACATCAGCTCGAAGACGATAATCACATTTTCATACCTCTTTGTAATAAAACGAAAAGATTTGAGATTTAAGAGTTCTTTCGCATAAACACAAATGAATTAATATGAAATCATTTGTCTTAAAATAATTTACATATTTCTTACGTGACTTTGTGCTTCTTACTTCCTCTTATAATTGCAAAAAATTACTTTCTTAGTTCAAGAATTAATTATAAATTATAGATAATTAAAACTTTCCTGTGTTTTAGTAACATCCGGGAAAGTCTTGGAAATGGATGCAAAATATTTTGAAATACATATAAATTGTATTGCTGATCTAACAACAAATATAGGTTTTAACCAGTTTCGCATTTAGAGGCAAGAAATGCTATTACTGTTACCACCTGAAAAATCTAGATATGCATCAATACAAAAAATATTTGATCAAAACATGAACTAACTTTTATAATTTTTGTGAAAAACATAGCTTTGTACAAACACTAGTACGGACATAATGATGCATGTAACTTTATGTAGAAACAAGACTATCATAAAATTTTTAAAGTAAAGATTATACTTCAATTTAGACCTGCATGAGATGCCTATGTAAAATGCCTGATAAAAAGGTTTTATTTTCTCCATGAGTGATATGTTACATATCCTTCACTATAAGAAATAATAATAATAATAATAATTCCTATAAGAAATAATTTTCCCGAATGGTAAAGCAGCTTCTCTTTTCAGAAATGTACCATAGCATGACAGTTTTCTCTTGAACCTTTATCAGATACGTCACCTATCTTCCAAACGCATCGAAAGAAAGATTTTGGCAAATTTTTGTTAACTGCAACTATATTTTTGAAAGTATACATTATTGTCTGCTACTCGACAGTTTTGTTTTCATGCAAAATGCCACTATTAAAGTAGCAGTGGGTGAAAGGTTATGTTTGTGCTCTTTGCGAAGAAAATTATTTGAATCTAGTTACTAAAAACACTATAAAAGCCATGGTTTCTATGAATGTAAAGCCATGAATAGGTAATATTGTTAATAGGAAATGAAAAAAGCCAGAGTTTGTCTTCAAACGGAGAAATTGTTCCAAATAAATATTACCCCCTCAAAAAAATTCTTAAAGGTTTCAGATTTTAAATTAAGTCCAAAGGGGTGTTTTTTAACGTTTTGTGTGTTACCTTTATTTATTAACTATCATATTCTTCGAACTTAAACCATAAAATTCAGTTCAACAGCAATATCCCAAAATAATTTTAAAATTAACATATCTTTAGAATTTCCGATACACAGTTCCTCGCGCTTTGGATAAAGATTTTTTTCCCCGTAGAGTGTTGCTATTGCTCGCTTTTAAATCGTTTGAGTTTGTTCATCAAAAATTCGTTAAAGTTTAACAAAATATGAAATAGATAATAAAACAAATTCTGAATTCCGGCTTCCAAGTTCGCACATTCGGGTGGAAACGTACGTGATTGAAAATTGGATGGCAATAGGTAACCGTTGTTTTATGACATTGGGGGAAATATACACACATTTATGTACATTCTTCATTATTTAATTTCTTTAAATATAATACAGGGCTGGAATATTTTGTGGCAACAGTTTGAAAAGTGATTCAGACTTTTAATGCTTCCGACGCAAAATCGCAAAACGAAAGCAATTGTCCTTCAGGGACAAAGCCCTTTTGGACAAAAAAAAAATCTGAAAGGATTCAGATTTTAGATTACGTCCAAAGGGATTTTGATTAATGGTATGATAGTTTGTCGAAAGAAACACAAACATAAGACTTAACCCAGTACAAACAGAAAAACCAGCCCAATACAAAACTAATAGGCAACCCAATACAATTAAAATAGCCAACACAATACAATTCCAAAAGCCAATATAATACAATTCCAATAACCAACAAAGAAACATAAGCACTAAGTTGAAAAGTGAAACGGACATTTACGGTTTTCAACGCAAAACGCCCAAACGAAAGTAATAGTCCTTCGGGACTAAAATCCCTTTGGACTAAAAAAAAAAGAAATGGATATTTCGAGTGTGGAAAAGGTAAGATATTTACTGTTAAAAGAAGATGGCTAAATCTCTAAGGATAGTTTCAAAATCATTAAAATACTCTGTGTCAACTGTAAACAAAGTGATTAATTCTGATTCGGTTCTTAAAAAGGCGAGAAAAAATAATGTGCTTCGTCTTTCTCCAGGAACGCAGAACTTGCTGCAGAATTCTTCATGAGAAACGTTTATCCGAATAAAAATGGAAAACTGTTGTTACAATAGATGAACCTTAGGTATATTCAAATGACTTCAATAAAACGAGATCCATTTATTATCATCAAACAGGGGAAAAAATCTTAAAACAGGTTTCAAGGAATCAAAAGAAAGTTTTTCAAAGGGATTTATGAGTGTTGCTGGTTTTCCATATAACGGCAGTTTGAGAATAAAGAGAGTAGGGAAAAGTGTTAAGATTGCTTCAGCACAGTTTCAGGAACGTATTTTATACCCAATTTTCAAATATGAAATACATTCTCTTTACCTACAGTGACATCAATCAGTAGAACTGCAAGATCAAGCAATTAGCCACTCGTCGAAATCCACCGTTAATTTTTTGAAAAAAAAAATGGAGCAAGAAATGGGCAAGGCCATACCCTTCATCTATATCCTTACCAAATCTCCTGATATTTACCATACATGGAGTTTTGCTCTTTTGGACTTTTAAAATGCGGATTTTCAAAACGTCGACCTAGAAGCCTCGTTGTACTCTGGAAAGCAGCTCAAGAGGAATGGGATGAAATACTTCTGCCGATACTAAAAGTTTAAATTACGGTAAAAAAATAGTAAAGAATAGGGGTTATTAAATAGAAATTTTTTTTTAGAATTAGAGTTTAATTTAGATTTTTTTTTTTAGAATTTTTAGAACATTTAAAATTTTAGGTAAAATATTTGTGCAAATACAAGGAGAATCTTCCAAAAATGTGCAAACATCTTTGTAAATAAAACTTTTTATTAAAAATCAGGATTTAGAACATAAATGCACTTTCTTGTTCTCATGAATTCAACCGTAGTTTGGTGTGATGTAACTTAGTAACAGTCGAATTCAAGTTAAACTATGCAGTAGTTGCCAAAGACTGCGCAATTTAAATATACTGTAAGCTGGCTTAGCAACTCTAACAGCATATGAAATTTAATTGTCGATTGCGATAACGCAAAGCCGAATAATTACAGCTTTATCAGAGCTAGCAGGAACTAAACATAGCGTGCATGCACTGGCCAGATATTCGCTTTGTCTTAAAATCCAAAAAACCTCAACTTGAACTCTATCTAACTCATTCTGGTGTAGAAACCAGAAAGGGAAGTTATAGTAAAGGCAGAAATTATAAATAACTAGTCAGTTTCAAATAATAATCTTACAATATGTCTTCATGCACAAAGAAGGTAAAGGAAGATATTGAGGGAGGAACAAAATTACTTTAACCACTATGAAATCCTCGCATTTCTTATTTTTTCAAAGTTAAAAAAAAAATTCCCATTTATTATTGTTTACTTTCTTTTCTCCTTTCTGTGTTGACTCATGAAAGCATTTCTTTGTGTAGGAATACTAAGAAATTCTTTCTTATATTAATACAATGCTCCAAAGCTAAAAGATAGGAAAACTATTATATTTATAACAAACATAAAGTAGCTTCAAGAGAAATAAATACTATTTTAAAAAAGAGAATTTTGTCAAGAGAAGGGAGGGAAAAGTTTGCTTTAATGCTCGTTCTAATGCTACAGCTTTTAAAATATCCAGTCACGTATATTTCCTTCATTTTCCACTAAGCAGAAAAGTGCCTTATTGATTCTAGGAGCAGGAAATGTCTTGAGGAAATGCTTTTATTGAAACACAGGATTTCCAATGGGACTTGAAGGATCTGAACGGGTTTTGTTTCCCATGTGCTATAATCTACGTGAAGAAACAATCTTAGGAAGCAGGCTCGATGAACGTGACTTAGAACTGATTGAAGTTTCATCTACATTAACTGATCGTTTTTTATGTAGAATAAACTCATATGAAACTGAATTCTCTTCAGGCGCATTTTATGTTTATATTTTCAGCAAACGAAGGATTTTTCCCATCTGTTTTCGTTTAGTATCTGCTATACAATATGACAAAAACAGTATCTAAATTTCATCCTTTGATCACAATGATTTCCAAAGAAAACGTTCATACCATTTTAAAAGGTTAATGAGACATTTCTATTCTTCAGAAGTAATTGGCTTCGCTCCGCATTTATTGTTCTCAAACTCAACTGAACTTTTAATTCCATTACATTTATCAAACGAGAAGAAGCACGAAACAAGTTTTATTAATTTAATTGATTTCATTATTAATAATAACCTATTAATGCCATCATCAGAAAAGGAAATTGATCTATATTTGATCATTATTTTGTTCTTACATTAAAATTTCTTATTTGTAAATACAGTTAATTCCCGATTATTCGCGGGCGGATGAATCAGATTCCAAATTAACCTGGCTCTGTCAAAAAAACTGAAGTCCGTGAAAAAGGTTTCGTTAAAGACATCAGAATAAAATAAAACTGTACGTAACTGCAGTAATAGCAGAAGATATAATATACTTTTGAATTTCTTTACACGCAACAACACATAATCTTACTGTGCATAATTCTGAAATATTTGAACAGTGCTAATTTGTTTTGCTTCGTCTTAAGAAAAGCGAGGTGTACAGCTACTAAATTCCAGTTTCATGCTGGCTCTTACCGAAAAACAATGAGGAAGAAACATAGGCAGAGACTGGAATAAAGAAATTAGGTTGTATTAGGTTATATTTGCATGTAAAAGCACACAAAAGCTATCCGCCTATGGAGAATACCTTAGTGGAAGACTTTGTATGATAAACTGGATCGTATATACAGGGTGTTTCAGAATTATTGTTCAGAAATATGCATAAAGGCCGAGCACGCACACGATAATAGACAATAATATCATATAGGAATACAGAGTCGCATGCGCAACCCCGAAACGGAAGAGAATGCTGAACGCCAGGAGGAAGTCTGGTCAGCATGAAGTGATAGAAAGCGTTATTTCGATTACCAGATCTGTTTCCTATTGAGTTTTACTTCCTGGAGCTATATGAAAAGTTTAGTGTATGAAATTCTTCTGGAATCGGACATGGACTTATTG
The DNA here is from genome assembly GCA_000611955.2 of Stegodyphus mimosarum. Classification (NCBI taxonomy): domain Eukaryota; kingdom Metazoa; phylum Arthropoda; class Arachnida; order Araneae; family Eresidae; genus Stegodyphus; species Stegodyphus mimosarum. The sequence continues at coordinate 118,978 of KK118382.1, read as the reverse complement.
GCATGCGTCGTTGCTGACATATGTGGCGTCTTTGTTGGAAGACATGTATTGCCTCTGCAGGTCGCAACTCCGAATACCTGCTTTAAGAGTTTCATTCAAACAGTGCTGTTCAGTTGTCACTCCTCTTTGTGTAATTGTTTGTGGCCTGTCTTGCATCTTTCTGTTTCTGTCTTTGTGGGTTTGTAGGTGTCGGGATTGTGTTTACGAAGCTACATTCCTTTATGATTATTGCCTTTTAATCGTGTTCGCGGATATTTCTGAACAATATTTCTGAAACACCCTGCACATTACACATGAGAAAAACTACGAAAAACACTCATGGAGTCAGCGCATTGATAGAACTGTTCTGGATATATAAAATCTAGCTTTTAATGTGGTCAGAAAAAATTCGAATTAGTAAAATGCTTTCTATGCTTCAATTTGGTAGCAAAAGAAATTCCACAGCTTTATGGAGTTTCGGATATTTCTGCAAAAGAATGCAAAATTAGCAGAAAACAACTACAAATTTAACAAATGCAGAACTGGTAATTGCCCAAACGAGCCATTTTTCTTCAGTAATTTCTCGTAAACATCGTTTCACAATTTTCTCGAATTTCAACAGATCACAGATACCGAAAAAATAAAATCTCTCAACACCTCTTTCTTGAATTTCCCTGAATTTAAGGCTAATATATCAAACTTTTTAAAGAACTTATTAAGGCATAAAATGACGTTTTACTAGCTGTTAATGAAGAGTGAATATTTTACCCTACATTAATGAGTTTCAGTTTTACCAACAAGAATTTCTGTTCTAAAGGACTATAAAAATTTAGCCATTTTACGACTCGATAATGCTGTTCTACTCAATTTCATAAAATTTTCTCATATTCTCAGAAATTTCGAATTACGTTTCAAAGATCAATATTTAAGAAAATTTCAAACACTTTATATATTGTAATTACTGATGTTCGAAAGATGATCGAGTTGTATTGCATATTCTAAGTAATATATCAAAAGTTTTGTCAGTTTCCATGATTGATTTCATGCTATGAAATGAGACCATAAACATATTCTGAGAGAGAGATAAAGCCATTATTTCAATACATGCAATTATTAATTAGCGTTTAAAATAGCTGGTTATTAAATAAACTAATTATACTGATTCTTCATAATTCATCATATATTTGTAATAAAATACATTCTGGTCCAGAAGTTTAGTCTCCTTTCAGCTGGTATTAGGTCAGCCAGCTTGTCTGAAATGACATGCATTGCAATTGATTGATTAGAAATTTTAAGCTGGCTGAATAAACTAATTACTTTTAATAAATATTAAGGAAGAGAGTTATTTATAAATCTATGTATTTTAAATTTGATTTAGTTAACCTGTTTGAAAGTTTTTTTTAAACCCAAAGGGCGTTAGCGCAGAAGGCCTATTAATTTCGTTTCGGCATTTTGCGTTGATTCACTTTTGAAACTGTTGCGACCAAATATTACAGCCCTGTGTTATATTTAAACAAATTAAATAATGAAGAATCTACATAATCTACATAATGTATGCATGTTTCTCGCATTGTGACTAAACAACAGTACCTAGAGCCATCAAATTTTGAATAACGTAATCCTCAACCGAATAAGGGCATCTGTAAGCCCTAATTTGGAATTTAAAATTTATTTTATTATCTATTTCATATTTTGTAAGGCATTAAAGAATTTTTGATCAACAAACTCAACGATTTCAAAGAGTGGAATGGCAAAACTGTAAGAGAAAAAAAATTATCTCCAGCGCGCGAGACTGTATACCGGAAATTCTAAAGGTATACTCATTTTGAAATTATTTTGCGATATTGCTGTTGAATTGAATTTTATGGTTTAAGTGCAAAGAACATGATATTTAATAAATAAAGGTAACGCAGAAAACTTTACAACAGCGCCCCTTTGAGCGTAATGTAAATTCTGAAAGCTTTCAGAAAGCCTTCTGAAAGCTTTCATTTTTATTTTCAATTTAAGTTTAAACAACAGTTTATTTTTTAATATGTTCATATCCATATAAATAGTATGTCCCCGTTGTTGATCAATTTCGTTTAAAACAAAATGATGAACATGCAGATTGTCTGCTCTACAGAAGAAAGAAGTGTTATTAATCGCGGAATTGCAAGTTATAGCCGAATATGCAACCAATTTGAAGAAAGAACATTTTGGCCGAAGTTGGTATGTGTTGGTCTACCTGTACCTGATGGTTAAGTGGAGAGAGCGTTTTCGGTCGAAATAACTTTCTTCTTCGGCTGATCGGACATGGATAGAAGTGACATGAATTCAAAAACCCTACAAATTGCAAAAGAGGCATAAAAAATAAAAACACGAAACTTAGAATACTTTGAAATAGTTAAAATGTTACATCATATTATTATAAAATATTGCGCTGCTCGAAGCCTATGCAACCGATATTTAATTTGAATCCGAATACGCTCCAAAACTAATTGTGAAAGTTGGTTAACTTGTACAGTTGCTTAAAGTATTTATATTTCGAGTTATGGTAACTGACATCTGTTATGTATATATTACCTTGTTTGTGATACATCTTTCAAAATAAGTCAAAGAGCCAAAAAATTAAGAACGAGGTGGCCAGTTGACTGACCGTTCGACCTAGTCTATCTGTTGTGAGAAATGGATGCCTCAGGTAATTTAACACAATTTGTCTCCAAAGGTGATGTTTCGCGTTTTGTTATTAAGGGATATTTTAAGTAAACTGGAAGCAAGAGGAATGGCAAAATTTTTAACACATCGGCACTTCTTGCATCATGTTTAAGTTTAGTGAAAAAGAGAGATCTGTAGGCGAAGTTGGGAAGGATATACCTACTTTAATCAGAGCACATAGCATGCTTTTGTTATGAATCAAAAACCTGTGTGCTTGGGTTTAATCCTGACGATAACTGAATACTATATAAAACTGGCAACTGAATGCTCCACATCTATCAACAGATAACTCCAACTCTGGCTAATAGATGGCGACACTACCGCCAACTAGGCCTGGTTGTAGTATTTTTCTTCGCTTAAGACCCGAGTAAAGTGAGCTATAGTAATTTGTTGCATAATAGAATTTGCAATATAAAGAGAAAGTTCTGTTACTAATATAATGTACACTACATTAGTAACAGAACAATACATAACACATGGTTCGTAATGGATTGAATGCAGGCAGAACGTATGTTAGCTTGATAAAAGATAGTTTCCCTAAAGAAACACATTACAGTTCTGGACGTTTCAACAAAAGCACTCGTACAGCTGTTCCCAGAGCACAATCAGTAGTTACCGCTTCAAACTACTAAGGACGTTAAATACAAAAACGTTAGAAAACTGATGCTATCTCCGGTCTTATACAAGTTACGCAAGAACTGGACCCCCGTCCTGGGTGCCTCTAGGGCCTGCCTTTCGGGGTGAGCGTGTCCAAGCTCTTATGACCCCTTCAACGGTGGCGCAGACCCCACAGTCCCTGCTCGGCTTTATACGAAGCATACCGGTCTTATAGATTTTCCCCTCGGCCTCCGAGAAATTTCCAGTAGCTTCCATTTCTCGAAGTTGCTGGAATGCATATACAATTAGAGTTAGATAGAGACGAATACAGTTACAGTCACATAGTGATCGGACAAGACACAATTATACAAGGATCGACAAAAATGTCGCCAAACGACCACCAAATTTGGCGACAAAAATTAGTCGCTAAAACCATCGCCAGGTTGGTGCTATTTTGCAGAGCCATTTACCTTAATGTTAAATGGGCTTGCCTCTGTAAGTTTAGATTTCCCTCAACGGTCTTTCATGTTATATTATACAGTACTAGCAGAAGTACTCAATGTCAGTTAAGTTAGATTGAGAGTAATGTATCTTAACAACAGAGAGAACGATACCGCTGTAAGCCTTCTCTAACAGAGATGCAAAAAATACGATTCATAGTCATACATTCTTCAGCCTGATGCGATATCGAACCCATATAAAAATTTCGATATTTAATATTTTCGATATTTAATAAATATTTAAACAAAATTGTGGGGTGCATAGCACACCTATAATGATGATATGTGAACTTATTTATACTTTTCATTTTGTGCTTTATTACGAAATAAAACTATGTTGAATCAACGGTCACGTCAGAAAATTTTATTTCTGCGTTACGCATCCTCGGAATATGTACAGCTGTATAATTCTCTATACCTAGAAGAGAATCTTTAAGATATCTACAGAATTTATATTAAATTACTTTTTTTTTCTCTTTTTGAATGTAACTACTATGGAAGTTCTGTTCTTCTTAATGAGGGTTTTGTATTCTTTAGTCCTTTTGAAAGACGACTCTTTATAAAATTTGTTTCATCTTCGCTTTGTAACCGTACATATCTTAACTGGAAGTTAAAGTTCTTTCGTATGTTTTATTATTCTTCATACAAATATAAAAATATTGTTCTCATATTTTTATGAGATAATCTACTTTTCTTATTGAATCAGATGTATTGAAAACAAAGGATATAGAGAACTGAACTTCCGGTCCTTTGAAGTTCGTTATAGCGGAATTCGGCTGTAGTGTTAAAAATGCCTAAGGATAATTTTAACTAACGTTTTTTTCTATCTGCATCATTAGATTTTGCGTCAGATAGAAAATGAATGCCTTCGATGACATTAATCATAGATGATAATCGATTAATGTCATTAATCGATGACACACACACACATGTACATTTAACATTAGAAGACTAATGTTAAAAGTAAATTGAAGTCAAAGCAAGGTAATTCCTCAACAGTATTAGTAATTGACACCGTGTAGAAGAGGTTTAACACAACATCTAAACAAGTCAAAAAAAAAAAAAAATAAGAATTCATAGTAGTACAAACTCGAAAAATAAAAGTGTAAAAGGGAAAAAATATACAAGATAAAAATATAAAAATTAATCTCCTTTTACTAAAAATTCCAATTCAGATCTAATCAGGGAAAAGGAATTAAATCTTCATAAAAGTCGATTAATATGCTTCGAAAACGTGTATCGTTCTCCTGGCTCACTGGAGATCAAAAACCAAAAAAAGAATCAATTAAAGTTTCATTAAAGACATTAAAATTCATATGAAACCGAAAAATCGAATGTCAAATGCACCAGAATTTTCTTTACACACCTTCGAAACACTTGGGAAAAAGAATAAAACATAACATGGTTCCGAATTGAATCCTCAGAAAAGCCATAAAACTTTACATTGTGTACAATGACCCTTCATAAAAACCTAATTGGTCCAAAACCATTATATACAAATCCTAAATTCAAAAGCAAATACAAATAAAGCGCAAAACAAATATACTTTAAGCCAAATTGTCATTTAAACAACGCTCAAAAATTGGGTGATTCCCGATTATGTATATATAGAGTATATGTGGAACATAAAAATTAAATCTGCCAGGCTTCTTGATTTAGAAAGACATTTCAATGAATAAAAAAGCACACAAAATACAAATATGCCTACTTGTCTGACAAAGTCAGCCCAAGCCCACGAGAATTCTCGTGTCAAGAAGCGCAAGATTAGGCCTGACGTTGGCAACAGCCTTGAGCACCTAATAGGTGACAGTGCGGTTGGGCTCAGTTCCGCCCCCAATTTTGATGGAGAGCAACCCGGGGGGAAGGGTCCGAGGGTCTCCCACCTCTCTCCCCTTCCACCAAACCACATGAAGGATCAAGGATCAAGGAAGTTAAAGTTACGGAGTACACTAGGGCAAAGCCTTTAACTCCACATCATCAATAATAAATTTAATCATCAAAAGAGGGGATCATCTAATACGGGAAAATTTTGAAAGCCAAAAAATAAAATTTTATTAGCTCAGATAATGCCTTCTGCATGGGACCGTCCAGCCGCATGTTTGGAGTGCCGCCATGCCTCACCGACACTATACATTTACAAACATTCATGCCTTCTCCGGGATTCGAGCCCGAGCCCTTCGGTACAGCAGTCAGCGACTGCTAACCACTATACCGGTTGGGCGGCAAATACAAATATACAAAATACTAATAGAAAACTGCTGACGCCTTACATTTAACTTCGAATTTTAATTCTTGTTGCCAAATCTTTGAAAGTATTCCTAATAACTCTAAATACTATATTAAAACTATATGTGACTCTGGTTTACTGCTAAGCCAATTATTTAATTTTTTGTCATTTCCTGCACACACATATATATAACATTTTATATAAAAATGCTTTAAACTTTTTCATACATTCCATTAGCTAGAAGTATTAAATTACCGGAAGGAAGTTTCTTTCATCGAATATATACATTCTTTCATTCCTAAGGGGTTCAAGAATTCTGTTCCGCTCACGTTTCCGTCGTAAAAAATGACGAGTATCCATATCACAAAAGAAAGCCTTTTAGAATTGTTATATAGTAGAAATAACACAAATCTTTTCAGGCACGTGCTGCATTGTTGCTGAGATTCTATAGAAGATGCGATTTCGAATAAAATAACCACTTGACACATTTATGTCGCTGTAGGTTGTCAAAAGGGAAAGGTAAAAAATTTCGGTTTTTTAATAACATACGGTTATAAACGAATCACAAATACCATGCGTAATACTGTAGAATTTTGTAAATATTCGTTTTTAATTTAGTTTTTATATCTTTTTGTAATGCTACTTATTGATTTTACTTACTTACTTATTCAATTACTGCATTCATATAATTTTATGGTATATTTTTGTTTAATGGGATTTGTGAGCATTTATTTTATTTCTAACTCTTGTTTTGTGTATTATATTATAGATCACTTGATTATTATTATGAGTAGTGTAAATTTTGAATTGCAAAGCTAGTTCAGAAACCAAAAATATAGGCAGACACATTTCAATTTAGTTCGTAGAAACTTTTACGTTGCTAGACAGGTCAACGTTTTGAAAGTATCTCCAAAATTCATTCTCTACACCTTAAGAGCTATTTTTCTCGAAATCTTTCAGAAATGCTTGGATAGCTGTATGGGAGTATTGCAACTGAGAATTCAGTTAGTTCGGTTATTTAGTTGAAAGTCGTGCAACTTCTTGAGCTTTTTCTTGGCAATTACTGCTTTGCCCTGTGAATGTTTTAAAGATCTTATAATGCTTCATCTTATTGTACGAGCTGCTATTTATTTCAATAAGGTGTCCTTTCCTTCTTGTTCCCATGGGGTAGTTTTTTAAAGAGGTCTGGAGATCACTGGATGGTTTTATTATGGACAGAAACTGAGCAGATGCTCAAAGGAGGTTATCTCTTTTGAGTAACTTCTCAGTTTTAGCCCCACCCAGGACTGATGAAATGTATGTCGACAAACTCCCCGATTGTGTAGCATACGTATATTGCTCGAATGCTATTTGCATATATAT